>VZUA01116771.1:0-11708 GCA_013401035.1 Horornis vulcanius
CTGGAGTCTGAAACACATCCTGCTCCTAATCAGCAACAGCCACCAATACCTCATCCCAGTCCATTTGGGGCCAATATTGACATTCTTTGCAAGGTCATACAGTGAACCAGGAACAGAACTGAGATGCTCCTCTGCTGCTGGATCCTCTCTCCCAGCAGAGCTAACAATTGACTTTGGCTTGGCTGCAAGTGTTTGTTTATAACAGCAAAACATCAGTGTCACTCTAGGACTGTCAAAACCACTGTCTGTCAGGAATTCTGGGCAGGACACACACAGGAAAGGAGGGGAGATGTTTGTCAGTGAACCTGCTGGCAGAGAGGATCCCCACCAGCCCCATCTGTGAGCTGGGATGGAGGGAAATGTGCTGACAGCTGGGCACCAGCCCATGGAAACCCTGCATGGAGAACCCCAAAGCTTCAATCTGCAGGGACTGGCAAGTCAAATCCAGCTGTCTCCTGGCTCTGAGCAAGAATCCCAGGGGAGAGCTGGGGTCAGCTGGGGACCACAGAGGTTGTCACCCACAGCCCACAGCATCCAAATACCTCCTGTCCATCCACAGCCATGGAGAAAGCTCATGGAAAGTTTTCATTCTGCTGTCAAAGCAAACCAAATCCCAGCTTTCCTAGCTGAGCACAGCCTGACCACGAGGGTTGTGCCAAACGGGATTAAAGCAGCTTGTTTGGACCAATGGGTCCCTTTTTCCTGCTAACACTCGTGGGGAGTGTGGACCTTGTGGTGGAGAGCCTATCTCCTGAGGTGGAATGGCACTATCAGAATGGTACCATTGGAATGGCAGTGTAACCCTCATTATTCTGAGAGATTTATCACCCTTATTTGCCTTACAGACATTAAGGATCTAGATGAGAACAGGACTTCACTTACCACCAGCCACAAATCCTGTGGCTTGAAAATTATGCAGGTTAAAGAAACAATATAAGGAATTACAGGCAGTAAAGCAGTGTCAGAGCAGATTTAACATCCTTTCTTCTCCAGCCCTACCCCAGATACAGCTCTGGTACCAGGAGAGAAAGCAGGACAGTGCTGCACCTACAGGGAATGGGCCAGTGGTGACAACCAGGCAGATGCCAACCCTTGGGACACCAGCACACTGGCACCAAACATTCAATATCAATAAAATTTAAGTGTTTTTTTTTTTTCCCCTGAGACCTGTTTCACAGTCAGAGACCGATCAAGTGGAAATACCAATTGTGTGAATTTTGCACCGCAATATTCAACGGAATCTGTTTTCAGGGGCAAAAGGATGGACAGCAACGCTCCACGGAGCCGTGTCCCGACGGGAGCCGTGTCCTGCTATTGCCACCTCGTGGGGCCTCGCAGCAATGACCAGGTCACCAACAGGGTGGTGGCACAGGAGGGACACGAGGCGTTCTCAGCGCAGCAGGTCCAGCAGCGCTGGGCTCTCCAAAGGCAGCTGCAGCTACAACCAGAGGGAAGCAATTCCCTAGTTCACTGTGCATGCCCTGCAGGATAGTCAGGGCTATAGAACTGTCCTACCCTTAGGCCAAAGGGGACATTGCTACTGAATCCTGTTCTCTGCTCAAGTGCCATCCTTGCAGGACCCAAAGGGGAAAAATAAGCTGCAAACACAAAACCACTACCTGACCTTGCTGCCCTTGCAATGGAGAAATGTTTGAGACATTCTTTGGTTGCTGAATAATTTCTCCTTTAAATCAGCAAAGGAACTAGGTAGGATTTGCATGGCCTGATAAGATTTAGCACAGCCTGATAAGATTTAGCTCCTGCTTCCCACAGATTCTTATGAAAACCTACGACTTCTCCTGTTCTGTCTAGAGCCCATGACAACTGAGACACTTACCATAGGTGCAGTAGGAAGGCCTTTTAGCAGCTTTCTCCTCCTCCTTGTTGAAGAAAGCAAACACACAAACCTTCCAGGAGCTCTTCTAGGACTGCAGGGGATTTCCAGTCAGCCAGGGAAAGCACAAAACCAGCTCTGAGGTCCACGGGGGAGTCAGGCTCACCCAGCAACTGGAGGCGAAGTGTGGGGTCGTTGTCACAGCTGCAGGTCTGCTGGGCTCTACTCGGGGCTGCCCTAGCCCAGCCCCTCCCTGTCCCCTCACTCACATACCAGGAACTGTACAGGAGCTTTTCCCAGATCCTCCTGCTTCGTTCCTGCCCTGGGAAGTCTTTGGCTGGGCTCAGTCTGAAGCCGCCGGCGCTCAGGGAAAAGGAGCTGTCCTGGCTGCAAAGTTCATCTCTGAGTCCAGGCAACGCTGGCTGCTGCTGCTCGGAATGCTGATCCCCGGGATACAGAACTACTGTCTTTTTCCTCTTCTTTCTCTTGGGACTTGTTCCTTCTAATATTGTTACTGCTCTCCTCTGTGATCCTTGGTGATGTCAGTTCTGTGTTTAAGCCGTTGCTGTGTTGTCCCAGCCATTTTTGCTCCTGCTTTTCCCTCTGCTCCCTTCTCTGCAGCCCTCTCCTCAGCTGCACCCACATGCTGAGGCAGTTGTGACAACCACAGCTCCTATTTCGCCTCTTCCTGGTAAATTTGGCCTTGGATTGTGGGTTTTAACATCAACAGCCCAGGCATTGCTCAGATGCTGAGCAGGCAGGGGACAGGAAGCAGAATGCTCACTGGAAGTGAGGATTCTGCCTTGAAAAGGGGAGGCCTGCTTCCCCAGGAATGTCTTTCAAAGGATACATGACCAGCTTGGGAAGAGGCAGAGCTGTGCTCAGGTGAGTGTCCTGCAAACAGAAATACTCATTTTCCAGGGAGGATTTTGCTCTGGGCTATAGGAAGAGGAAACCCTGGGGTTGTGCCCTGCTCCTGCTGGCTGGAGAATGCAGTGCCATGCTGTCCTTGTTGGAACTGGTCACATGAGAGCTGGTCTAATTCTCACCAGTATCATGAGGAAAACTCCTGTGAATTTCAGTGGAAATTTAATCACTTATTTCCCTGCTCAACTTTAACTTCTTTTAGACCAGCTTCTTTTGTAGTAGGAATAATAGGACTTTTCACCACCTGAAACAACTGCCTGGGACCTGTTTCTTCCCACCCGGCTCAAAACAGAGCTCCATGGCTACAAGGCCATGCTTCTTGCACTTCAAAGTCACTGTGGAGAGGGTTTATACTTGTTATTCCACTTAATGTTTCTGACTTTGAAATGATTATGGGGTCTCCTCTGAATGCTTTATGGGGTAACAAAACTCAGAGAAATAGGGCTTGCTCCAGCTGAGTAAATAGAAGCTATTTTCATAAATCTTCAGACTATTGGAACATCAACAACATTATCCTGTGTGGATTGTTATGACCTTGTGTTTGCAGATTCATGTGTTAAAGCTCAGGCTTGTGCTTTCAGCCTTGTCTTCTATTATGGTAGAAACTTCAGGTAGCCCCAGAGAGGGTTCTCCAGTCCAATAACCTCTCAGAGCCCCACTTGAAGCTCTCTGTGGCCAGCCTGGGTGGAGATCACACTGCTTTGATCTCCTCCTTTTCCTTGGAGAGAGCCCATCAAACTGAACCAGGAACAATAATTTCCAGGGATTTTGAGTGAAATCAGCTCTTAGGTGCATTTGTGGCTCATGTGCTGCTCCACACCAAAGATCCCCAGCTCTGGGGCAGCCGACAGCCCTGGACCAGCTCTGGAGCTCTCACACCTGGGCTGCATCCTTGTGCTCAGCATGGACTGTCATTCCTGGGGATCTGCTGCTCTTTAAACCCACAGCTGGGGGAAGTGCCTGTGGAGATGATGTTTTTCTTCCAAATTCAGCAACTTTTTTTTTTAATTCTTCACAGTTTGCAAGTTGTTTGTAGCCAAAACTCACATAGTCCTGCTCGGTTTGGTTTTCATCTACTTTATTCTTACTCATAAGCTTTAAAAAAAAATCAGCTAATAAAACCAAAGGGTTCTGCTACAGTTCATTATTTGGACTGGAAACACCTTGCCTTCTGTTTGATTGCCCATGGGAAGAGATGGTAAGTCAGAACCTCTGTGATCTTCCCAACCAGGGAGGCAGAAATGGAAAGAAGAAATATGGAGCAGTTTTTCAGTTGATACAAATGAGCACAGTTCCCTTGTTTTCTGTAGAGCTTTCCTGCTTTTGCCAGCTGAAGATCCTCATCTGAGCTGTCCCACAGGTGCTTGTGATGAGCCACTGATAATCCCACAAGAATCTGCTGGGCAGCAGCAACTCAGTCCTAACACACGGAACTTTCTAAGCAACCCTAATGTGCATTTCAAAAGCCAGCTGGGTAGAGATAAAAACAGGTATAACATTCCTGGTGTACTCAAGAGCACTCACAAGTACTTTAATCAAAGCATAAACCTTGAATAGTAAAAAGGATGGGTGATGCCCCTATTAATTTTGCTTCCTCTTCATTTGTTCATTGTTCAGAAACACACAAGTTCATTTACAGACATTGCTGTTAGGTCTTGTGAAGGTTGTGGGTCATCCAGCTTTTTCCAGGCAATGGAAAAACTTGGAAGAGAAAGGAATTATTTCCTGAACAAATGATGCTCCCATTGAAAAGCTTGGATGGAATGGAAAGCAGAGAGGAGGACACTGCAAGGCAGAGAAAACAAGGAAATCCTTACCTAGACACCTCTTTTTAAAAAATATTTATTTGTAGTGTGTATTTCAACTGACCAAAGTCAGTGGTGTTAAGAACAAAAAAATTATAATTATACCAAATAACATGAATTGACAAAATGAATTCTGTGGAGTAAAGGAGATCTGTAAACCCAATCCAGAGCAGGCTGGTAAATCTAAGTATGACACAAGTATGGAAGAAGCAAAGTACACACAGACAGGAACACCTGAACTAAATCCAGAGAAATTAAACGGAACAGAAGAGTTTCCCCTGAGTCTTATGGGCTAAGATTTGATTTTCAGTCTATAGCTCTATCAGAAATATTTTGGCACAGTCAAAGTGACACGGCAAAGCCAGATGCACAGTGTCAGCTCATTGAACCAGGACACACTTTGTGAAATGGTAAAAAGAAGATGTTAGAGTCCATCTGTACTCCCATACACACCTACAGGTATACTGCACCTGCACTTTGAGACTCTTAGCACAACAAGATTATAAAAATGTTGAATCTGCATTGCATTGCATTGAATAGACTGAAAATCTTGAAGCACCATGACATAAACTTCTTTGGCAGAAATTGTGCCCCCATGATCTCAGCTTCTTGTTTCTGAGTTTCCATCAGTAAAAAGGGGGAAATTAAATGCACATAACTCTAGGAATGACCAATCTGACGTTAACAGGGGACATTCTGACAGCCCATTCCTACTTCTTTCTGTGCTGTGGCTATTTATTACATTCAGAATTTTTAAATCCAATCCCCTTGGATGCCCATGACAGTAATCCCTGGAAAGGGCCCTCAGTGGCCTGCCTGCCTTCCACCCCCTCCCACTGCACTGTTACTTGGTTGCTTACTGTGCCCAGACTTAATCTTCACCTTCATATTCTTCTGTACTCACCCAAAATTTACCTCAAAGCTTTATATCTGAGTGTATTTATCTACCTTTTGTTCTTCCCTTAAGATCTCAGTTTCACATCAGCTTAGAACAACAGTTCTTACAATTAGGTTGGATAACTGCAATCCAAAATTTTTCCTAGGCAAGACTCCAATAGAATTAATTGGCTTCAGTGGGAGACTTATCTTGAGTAGAAAAGGCAAGTTTTGGCCTCAAGGAGACTATAAATTCCAGTTTAAAAATCAGTAGTTGTTCAGAGGCTCATTCCTGTGACAACATCATTCTTTGTGTTTCCTTTCCTGAATTCCTTTCCTAGTCATAGGAGGAAAGTTTCTGGCACCAAAATCAAATGATAATACCCTGGCCACCTCCCAAAATCCTGTTACATCTCGAAGAAAGCACCGTTGTCTCTCCCAAAGGAGTGTAAATCCTCCAAGACGCCGGATTTCCACGTTTTGTTAGGAAAGTGTTTTTCATGCAGGCAATAAAGCCCAGATAAGAACTGTGCCCCTGCCAAACTCTCCAGTTGCTTTACATGTTGCCATCAGTGCTTACATTCCCCATACATCCCCCCTGCAGTATTTAAGGTGTTCTCCTTATCCAGGCAGGAAGGGCACTGGTGGCCGAAGGCTGCTGAGGGGGTTCTGCCCACTCAGCCCAAGTGGCACCACTGAACTACAAGCACTGGGACAGGGCTCCTTTTGCACCAGCACAAATCTCCCTCCCTTCTCAGAAGCTGTAGGCCATGCTCCTTCCTCAGTGTAATTCCCTTTGTGGTAAAACATGCACATTTGGGTCCAAAATACAAATAAAAAATTAGGCACTGTAAAAAAAAGCCTCTGTAACAAAGCCCTCCTACAGTTTCTTGTAACTGCATGGAACCCACTTCTTTCTTCATATCTGAGATCCCAAACATTTCCCATTCTTTCAATGCCTCAGTCACTGAATTACATCCCACTTGCCAAGGAAATCTTGGGAAAACAAGTCAGTCCTGTAACCTTTCTGTGGGTGACCAATTCCTGCCCGAGCAGCCGGAGGGGAACGGAGCCGTTCTGAACTGAACGCTCTGCATTGAGGCTGCTCTAGGAGTGGTCCCCTGGCCTCTATCAAGCTACTGGATTTAGCTCCCCAGATGATCTCAGCTACTGTAGAACCACATGCAGAGCGTCTCGCCTCCCAAACTTATGACACAAATCCTTTATGACCCTGTGAGCTAATGCAGAGGGAAATGGGACTGGCACCACCCTGTTTACAAGGCCTGGGCTCTCCATGGAGAGCCCCAGGACTGAAAATGCTGCTGCAGCTCCACTTGTGTTAGAACAGAAGTGCAAAGTTAGGATAGAGGCACTTGGGGTAAGAGGAGCTGCTGGTCACTGGTTACAGCATGAACAACAGTATGTGGATGAAGTCACATACATCCAAGTTTGGGTCTAGCTGATGTGATTCCCCATTTTATAAAAGAGCAGAGATGGAAATAGAGATCCTGGTATCAAATGAACCCACAGCAGTGACAGTGTGACATTCTGTGCCAGTCCCATGCTCCTCAGTGAACACTCCAGAACCACAAATCAGAACTCGGTGGCCTCACTCGAGAGAAGGCAGTATCCAAAGCTGTGAGACAAGGTTATGAGATGGGAATGGATGAGATTTGGTTTTAACTTTCTGGTCTGAAGATGAGCAAGGAGCAAAGGGTGTTTGGCAGTTTTGAAGACAGATAAGTGCATAAGAACCTGTTAAAAGACCCATTTCCCCTCTTCTCTCCCCACTGCACCTTCTGTTCTAACACTGGGCCAAAATGACTGAAAGTCACTTGAGAAACCTGGAGCTTAACGGAGAACTGGGGCTGAGTTTTGCTGTTTTAACAGTGACTTCCTTGACATAATATGTCAGCAATGTCTCACTTCAGAGAAAGACTACATTTCTACACTGAAGCCAACCCTTCACAGACAAGTAATTTGAATTCCTCCACGTTCGCTTCCTCTGGCCTCCAGGAAATGAAATATAACTCAGAAAAATACCCATTTTGATGAGGGTTTAAGCTGAAAAGTAAAGATAAAATGCCAGTCACTGTTCAGCACTGTCAAATTTTTCCCACATTGAGTAATTCTGGTTCCTAATGGAGTTCACACTACCTACCTACCACAAAACATCTGTGATTTAAATTGTTTGATGAAATATATCTTACATCAGATTGAAAAACAACATTAGAATCAATGGGACACTAAATTACTTGACTCTCTTGAGCTTTGCCCTTGTGGAGCACTGTCAGTCAGCAAGTCCAAACATCTTTCCACACACTCCGCAAGGATTCTGAAAGTGGGTCATTAACACATTTTGTCATGTTATGCAATTTCTCCCTCCCCTCTAAACTGGGCTTTTTTCCAGGTCCAGTAGCCAACAATAAATCAATCACAGTCTCTTACAAGCCTTTTGACTTAAGTCCTGTCCTGTAGGTTGGGCTAAAACCAGAGCAGGAATCACTGCAGGAGGTGAGGCAGGACAGGGCTAGTGGTGACTGCTGCTTAGGAGGTGTTTGCTTGACCCACTGCTGCTCTTGTTGCTGCTCTTTGTGGACTCCTCTTCAGTGTCTGTGACAGAATCTTCCTCCTCTTCATCACTGCGATCATCTTTCAAGTCCTAGGGAGAAGAAAGCACTGTGAACAAATTCTACTGCCCCCCAGAAACACATTCTGCCCCCAAAATGGAGGCTGACATCCAAGGGGAGATCAATTAACAACACTTCAATTTTGCAGAACCAAATGTTCTTTAGACAAAACTGCTTCCATGACCTCAGCCCAGCTACTTGACCTCTTCTTGTTCATTTCTGCTTCTCCCTGTAAAGTGTGACTATTAATCCCTGGGTGCTGTGGGATTAATTAACAGCTGTGAAGTGCAGGGAAGATGAAAAGAATATTGTTTAAAAGCTAAATATGATGAATTCTCTCACCCAAACACAGGAGCTGAGAGGCTGCCTGCTTCTGACAGGTGTAAACTAAACAGTGATGAGTTGTGCCAGCATCTCCTGGCACCAACTTTGCTCAAAGACACTTGCTGACCCTAAAATGCTCTTTCCTGCTCAGTGGTGTACACAGCATGTCAACACTGGCACAGGGGAGGCTGTGTCTCTACAGCTGTTGTGCACCTTGGGTTTATTTTAACTCCTGATAAAGGGAACTGCCAGGGAGGAGGATGGCTGCTCCCCAAACAGGGATGGAAGGGGTCAGCAAGGCAGTCTGCCCTCAGGAAAATCCCTCCCCAGCTCCATAGGGACAGCTCCTAGCATTTGGCAAACGTGCTTCATCCCAGACAGTCAAAAATGGAAACAGGGAATGTTCCCACCACACCGAGAAAAATCATCACATTTCCCCCATGTTTCAGGGAGAGGTGAGACCACGCTGTGCTGTTTGTCACGGCACATAAAATACACCATTAGTCTCCTATTTCTCAACTCCTGCCATAAACCAAGGCCCTACAATGTGTTCAGAAGTTCATTTCAAACAATCGAGGCTTCAGCATTAAACCCAAACACCCCTATTTTCCCTTCAGTGCCATAAGCTCACAAGAGCAAGCACCTGTCTGGAAGACTTTCCACATCAGTGGGTGACCTGCTCCACAGATTCAGGGCAGGATGCTCTAGTTAGAGATGTTGTACATCCAGAAAACACTTTCTGATTGCTGAGAACAGGCACCACTTTTTGTGTCTTTCTGTACTGCAGGATGCTGGAGCTTCTTCTCATGACAGAGCTCTGCCTCCTGAGCCGTGTGCTGGAGCTGGCAGGAATGTCAGCACAGATAATCCCCTGCCTGCACAGCCACACTGGGACCACTCCATCATGGATGAATCTGCTCTCATGTCATCCATCTGGGCCTCAGCTACACAGGCAGAGGCTGCTCGTTGTCCCTGTGATGTGCCAAGGTCAGAGCAGTGACGCAGGGAGGAGAAACCAGGGTTGTTCCTGCCCCTCCTGTATCTGCTCTTGGAATGAACTAACAATTCCACTTCCTTAGCGTGCTACTCTGAGGTCTTTCTTAAGCACCAAATTCATACAGAGAAAATAAATAACAGCCCAGTAATAACTCATCCAATTGCAATCTCATATCCCTTTATTTATTACACTCCTAGTAAAAGGTATAGGGCTAAAAAGCAAATTAAAGCCTGAGCTCTGGCTCATCACAAACTATAAACTTCCTGGAGATTTTCTTTTGCCTTTTCCCTAACAACTTACAAAGGGTATCAAAACAAACAAATCTTACTGTAAATACTGTAAAATAAACTTGGCATGCCATCAGTTAGAGAAAAGGCAAGACAGCCTTTCCCACACAATTTATGAGGTTCTGGATCTTTCAGATCACCTCACTCCCTCCTGGTATTTTTGCCATTTGTATGTGCAGTAAAAGACAAATGCTGAGGGGGTGGGGGAAGAGTGTTGCTTTTCTGCCACCAGAAATGTTTCAGAAAGAAAAGCAAACTAATCCTAGGCAGTGTCTGATGCCAAATCCACAGCACTCCCTGGAAGTGCTCTCGTCTCCCTGAGGCTGCACTGTGAGCAATGACAGGGAGCAGCACTTTGGGGCTCCCTGGGAATCATGTCAGGGAAGTTTGTGGTATTTCATTTGGAGTCCCTCCTTGTGCTGCACTCAAGTTGCTGGTGCTCAAGCCTGTGCTTAAGAACAGCTGGCAAACTGCTCTGCTATGAATGATGGCCAGTATGTGATATTGATTC
The DNA here is from genome assembly GCA_013401035.1 of Horornis vulcanius. Taxonomy (NCBI): domain Eukaryota; kingdom Metazoa; phylum Chordata; class Aves; order Passeriformes; family Scotocercidae; genus Horornis; species Horornis vulcanius. The sequence goes on from VZUA01116771.1 coordinate 10,192, forward strand.
CTGTTTCCTATAGGAATGAGCTGGCATTTCCAGCATGGAACTGGAAACTCAGGGTTGGCTTCCCAGTTTTAATGCTGTCAAGCTGGATGCTCTGATTAAAAGCACTATATGTAGTAATTAAAAAACATGTCATGTTTTTTCCAGCCCACTGTAAATCCCTGCTTTTGAGAGAACATCTTACAGATTTCAAAGCAGCAGAATTAAACTTCTTCATATTCTGAAGTTATCACTGCAAATTTTCTTAATTCTGGGAAAGTGTTACTTCTAAAATGCAGATATTAATCAAGAAAAAATGCTGCTAAACTAAACCTGATTTTTATTACATTTTGTGATAATAAACTTGCTTCCTGACCAAGTACCTCTACAAATTCCTGCTTTAGGAGAGTCTGGCCATTTTTGTCTGGCTTGTTTAAGTGACAGAACTAGAAATAGCAATAGTTTCATCTGTAACTGGAAATCCAAACAAACCTGTCTTTGCAAACTGTTTAACAGACCATTATAAATATATTAAGATATCCTAAGTGAAGTTTGTACCTCTTAACTTTGACCTTCTAATAACAACAAAAATTGTAGCATTTCAAGGATTTTCCCCTCTTTAATACCAAGATGTTTTCTCTGAGCCCCTCACATCATATATTATACTCATGTTTTCCAACTCAAAGGCTCTGCTCTACTGTCCCTGAGCAGCAGCAGATGAATATACTATCAGGAACACAAGAGCTGGCAAACTGTAAATACCACAGCTGAGGCCATCATTAATACTCAATGCTTTAGTTTAATGGCATCAACTGCATTTATTATACTTCAGCTGGTTTTGGGTAACAGACAAAATGGATGTGTACGTTTTCTGTTCTGGATGACTAACCAATTTAATCTTTCTAAATGGATGAATGGTTTCAAGGTTTATGAGAAGCAACACTAATGCTATAAAGTCTGCAAGAGAGCCATTTGTAGTGAAGCCAAAGCTGCAAACTTTTATAATCTTTTTTCCTTTTGTTTAACCCTTCCACCTGCTGCTCAGTCTGCCTCTTTTAGTTAAATGAACCGTATTTCTTAAGGTAGTTTTGGCTTCTTGCATTTCACTACTGTTAGAACATGTATCATTGATGTCATTAGCACTACATGAATGGTAAAGGACCTTCTAAGCAACTTGACCATGGAAAAAAAGAGTTCTTGAAGTTAAGAGATGAACAAAATTCATGAGCAACCTCCCAGCCTCTTGTGAGCAGAAAAATACTGCTCAAATCTCCATCTAAACTAACAGAGAATTCACTCCTAACTGTACAAGTTTGTCTCTCAATAAAGCACTCAGAGATCACTTCCCTCTTGCCAAGCCCTTGGCCCTGCACTCTGCTACAGCTGAGGAGAGCAGCAGAAGGACACAGCAGTGCTGACAGCTGATGGAAGCTTTGCTTTCCTGTCCCCTGGGCTGGTGACACCATGGGAACCTCACTGCTGAGTGGGGCTGGGCAGACACCACCCTTCCCTCCTGCCCCCCTTTTCTGGGAACGTGGCAT
>VZUA01116830.1:0-14756 GCA_013401035.1 Horornis vulcanius
AGCACAGGGGTGGCACTAGCACAGGGGATAGCATTAGCACAGTGAGTGGCAGTAGCACAGGGGTGGCACTAGCACGGGGTGTCCCTGGGTAGCTCTTCTCCAGCCAAAGTTTACAGCAGCCCCATACTGAATAGCTGAGCCTTTCTCAGGCTTTGCTGCTATTCAGCATTGGAGCAGATTTGGTAGTCATGTTCCTTGAATGATGTTTATCATTTGAGCGCACGTGAATTGTCTGACATTATCTGTGTGTATGAACTATGGCAAATCATATTTACATTATTTAGAATACAGACAGAGGCTGCTGATGACTTTGGACCACCTCTGACTTTTATATTTTCCTTTGTCTAAAAGAGATGTGTGCCTCAGGGGGTGGTGTTTTTACTTTGCAAGCTGAATATTCCTGTGGAATATATCCATGTGGCTGCTTGGTAGTACAGTGTGTAATGAAGTACAAAACACACTTTATTAAGCATTGTAGAAAATATCTGGCATCTAAATGTTGTTGAATGAGAAAGCCATTTCAGTTGTGAATTAATGAATTGCATCACAAAGCCAGCTCTGATGCTGACACAGATATGAATAAAAACCAGCATGTGTTCCTTACAAAGAACCCAATATTCTATAAGATGCTGCAGCATAAAGAGGTCAATAAAAAGCTCACCTTATTTTAGAATAAATTAATAGGGAGTCTGAGGAATGCATCCAGGATCTCTTCTCTCTGCTGATAACCAGGATCATTATCAGCGGGTTCTGGGAGGGAAGCTGTGACGAGTGGCACCTACTGTGAGATGCAGAGTCCAGGCTGGCTGGAGAGGAAGGTGCCACTCTAGAAGATCTGTGATGGTTGGGCAGCCCTGGCTGCAGGTTCTTGAGAGAGTCAGACACCACCGGGTGAGTTCTGTGTTCAGGGCTCATTCTGTGCCCACTGATTTCCCCTCTCTGGAAAAGCCAGCAGAGACACAGCAGCCTGGAGACAGCAGTGCTTCATTCAACACTTTGGACAGCACTTCCAGCTGCATTTCAATGAGTTGGTCTTTTGATAAACAGAATCCATGCCAGGACCTTCCCAGGTGAAAAAGCACACACTCAGCACTTCCCAGGAGCTGCGCCATCCTATTTGGATGCAGAATCCCTGTGATTTCATCTCCAGAAGCTGCTTGCTTTCATTATAACATTGTTTTGTCCTGGTTGTGTTTTGAAAAGTTGGCTACTGTGGTGGACCCAACCCATGACAGGGTTGAGAAAGGGTCAGTTTAGATACAAAACATCCAGAAAAAGCAGCTGTGGGGCTTGGAGCTCCCTGTGTCAGTTGTTTTTAGCACAGGCAGTGCAGCAGGGATCACACAGCCTGCTCAGCACAGGGAAGGAGCACTTCCAGCAGCAGCACTAGGCAGGGCAGTGATGAGCCTTGTGTGACTGTGACCAGCCAGCCTGAGCAAAGGGATCACTGCTGGAGACCATTCCTAAATCAGGGGCTTTCATACCCCATCCAGCACCAGGCACTGTGTCCAAGGACACTGAGGGAGGGCATCTCTTACTGGCAGGTTATTTGGTTTGGTTGCGGTGAGTTGTGTTTCCTCTTCACCATCTTCTGTCTCGCAAGGATTGCCTCCAAGTAGTCCAAAACTGTAAACTACCTTAACAAAGAACAAGCAAAAATGGGAAAGCCAGGAAATAGAAATATAGGCACGGTAGTAGAGAGGTGTCAGATTGTTGAATATGCCACAAAGATTGATTTAAATATTGGGAGGCACAAAACTCACCTCAAGCCATTGCTCCCTGCTGCAAGGAGCTTGCCTCCTCTTTCCCCTTTTTCACATAGCCTCCCAATCTGCTTGTTCCTGAATGGGTGAGTTTTGGAAGTATAATTTCTAGCAGGTTAATTCAAATTTCAACAAAGAATTTAGTACCAATGTTCTGGGTCAGGTGATAGTCATTTTTCCTATTTAGCTTTGGGAAGCAGAAGAATTAATCAGGTTGTACGCACGCTGATAAAAAAAAAAAAAGCAGAAAAAATTTAAAAGCTACAGTGTTAACAAATACTGAACTAATGACCTTTGATATGTGAAGCAAATGCTTCACCTACTAGCCTATACAAGGTTTCATTGCCAGCAATGGGAATTTACAGGTGTTAAATTAGCTGCAAGATAGCTCCCATATTGTTGCCTGACTGCAATAGAACATATTGAAAAGTTAATAAAGAATTGAGCATGGGGACTGCAGGGTTCAAACAAAACCCACTTGCCAGTTCAGTCCAAGGTCTTCATCTAGCTAAATTCCAGCACAAGCCACGGTTTTGTGTGTAATTGTTCATTCCCTTTGCTCAGGCTGCAGGCCAGCATTCACCAGAGAGCTACCTGGTGCCAGAGAAAAGGAGAGGCAACACAGAGGCACTTGGAGCTGCCCTGCTCAGGTGGAGTACTGACATAATCCCTCTTTTGGTTTTTAACCTTTTTACCACAATCAACAAATGAAAATTATTCTAAATGGGAAACCTGGAGTTCTTTTTCTGAATCTGTTGCCATCGATCTCTTGGGTAATTGTAGAGATTGCAAATGCACCCAGACTTCCCAGTCAGCTGTGATCAGAGCACAGCTAACAGCTACATCCCTGCATTTCACAGTCAGTTATTGAATCCCACACAAAGGGTTTTCCACATTGTTTTCAAGTCTTGACAGAAACAGGATGCCCACATCACTGCTTGGAGTGGTTTGGTGCAAATCTGATCCGTTCCATGAATGCTCTCGTGCCTTCCAGGGACACCAGTGGTCACTGGTGTAAGGGGAACAGGCTCCCTGTGCACCCTCCTTGGAATAGTTACTGGATCCTCTCTTGTAGATAAAATGTTTTAAAAGTGCAGTGTATTACACCTGGGAGCAGGAAGGACAGGTGAAGGGAAGAAGGGGGTGAATTTTACATAAATGGGAATCTGAAATGATCTTTTTTTTTTTCTTCTTAAAACGAAATTTTGTTTATTCAGAAACCTCTTGGGATCACCAAATTCCCAATTCAAACACACAATTTCATCTAATAATATGCATAATTTAACAGTACCAAGTCTTTCATATACATCTCATAAATATTGAAAAACATGGGATGATGGTGCCATCAGTGGCCATGCAAATTGCAATAAAAAGTGGGAGTGAAAAAGCAAAAAAAACGCAGAGAAGGAGTTTCAGAAAGCTTTGTTAAAGCCTCAGTGTGTACTCATAGCATCCTGAGGCCTGCCTGCTTCCCAGACAGTAGTGTCACAGCCCAGATTTTGTGCTGGGAGCAGGAGACTGGGGACAGCTCACACTTCCAGATAGACACTTGCTATGAGAAAGAGTCAAATAAAGAGATTTTGACTGAGCTGAACAGAAGAATCAGAAGAATCAAAGACAAGAGAAGAAAGGCAAGGAAGGAAGATCAGATCCACCTGGTTATTCATGGTGTGTGTGTCTGAAATCACATCTCCTATTGCTGAGTTTGCAGCCAGAGCTTGAATGGCTTCACCACCAAGGGCAGTGCACTGCTCCAGTGGAGAATCCATCCCTCAGGGCACTGGGAATGCAGAGGGGATCACTGAAGTACTGAGCAATTGCAGCTCTAACTTAGGTAGATGAGGTTACAAATAAAGGCAAAAGGCTGGGGTAGGAGAGGAGACGGCAGCCCTGTCCATTTGCTGACATTTGGGTTTACAGACTTCAGACATTCTCCTTGGTCCTATGGAGAAGTTACATGTTGTTCCACAAATACAGCATTCATTTTCCATAAACAACAGTCATACAGTTATTTTAAAGCTAAATTAGCCCATGTGCATCATGCAATGTCCCCCTGTAAAGAAGGGAAAATATAACAGATGGGAGAATATAATAAAGTAATTTTATGACAGTTGTAACAAGCCAAGAAACTCTAAAATGGCAGTAGATAGAAAACAGAATTATAAAATACATGCATTGTTAGCTCTTTTCACTGGCACAGAGCTGGTTGGTGAAACTGGAAGACGATAACTAAAATTCCCAAACCCAGCAACCTTTGATTGCCCCCCATGCCCCATTGGCCCCCCACGGGAGACAGCAGGGTGCCCCCGATCTGCGTGGGGGCAGGGAAGGCAATAATGAATATCCGAGCACTGCTTGCGCTCAGAGAGCTTCCAAGCATGGAGGAACAGCTCTGCATTTGCTGTTTCCTGCTGTTCAGGGCTGCCTTGCTGACCCCTCTCCTGGTAAATGAAACACCTCTGGCAGCACAGTGAGTTTGATTAAAGCCCAGAAAATACAGAGGAAAGGCGTTTTCAATAATGTTCCCAAACTGCGCCCGAGCCGAGAGCCCAGAAGGCATTTGAATGAGGGCAGCTATCGCAGGAGAGATGTGCACTCTCCTCCTTGGTTTGCAGTAAAACCACGTCTGGAACAAATCTCAATTGTTTTTCCTAATCTTTCTCCTTTTTTAAATTTTTGTTTTAAACACAAGTTCTATATGGTTTTCTCTGATGGTGTTTCCTGGGGGTTTGCGTTTTCTCTGCTCTTTAGCACTGAATCACAGTATCTTACATTTATATGGTACCCAGAGGAACCCCAAGCATGCAGAAATTATAAGCCAAATTTTGCTCTTGGAAGCATGAGCTCAGCTCATACCAAAGTTAATGGGAGGTGAGCACAAACATCTAAAGGAAAGAATTTGCCCTTTCAGGCAAAGAGGAATCATTTCACCCACTGCTGAAGTGCAGCTGCCTGTGAGGCAAAACATGGCAAATGGTTAAAGGTTTAGACCTTGGAGGTGTTGATCTCTATCAGCTCTTGAAGACAACGAGACCTAAGGGTAGTCAACACCCCAGCAGGGTGCTGAGCTGGGTTTCAATTGTCTCGAGGCACTGTCACATCAATACACAACTTTCTTGGCTTTTATGGGCTAAAAGTTAAAGGGCTCTTAAAATTAACTTTCTTTGTTTCTATTTTGAACTGACTTGGACTTTTCAACTTGAAACATTTTATTTCAGGGCTTTTTAAGGCCAAGATTTGCAGACTGGGAAGGCTGAGTGGAGCCCTTGGGTGCTGGTGCAGAAATCACCATGGCAGAAATCTGTACTTGTTCTGTTTGCTGTGCTGATGGGAAAGTTATTTGCACATTCAGGAGGTACACATCAATTTGTTTTTCTTGCTCTAAAGATGCTTGGGTGGCTCAGGCAGTTCAATGCAGAGGGTGTTTAAGCTCCCTTCATTGACACAAGCCAGCGTATCATGTTATGTGACAGTGGCCTGTGGCACGTCCAGCTGCCTGAAGTATTCCATGCCTTTCCTCCACCACCTGATGGCTCTGACAAGTACTGAGATAGATCACGGGTTTATATCCAGAGTCCAGCACACCAAATAGAAAAGAAGAAACTCCTTCTCTCTTGTCTTTGGTTTTCCTTTGGTTTTGCTAGCAATGACTGAATTTCCAACTACTCTGCCTGAGCTTTTTTTTGAGTAACCCACCCCCAAGACGCAATCCAGATCCATAGCCAAGTGCCTTAAACCTCTGAACTGACTAAACCAAGTTATATAAAATCTTCTGAGTTTGCAAAATTGAGTTGGGAGTCGCAAGAAAACAGGAGTGCTTAGGGGATTTCCAGAGCTTCCTCCTCCTCCTCAGCTGGCAAGTATCACAGAGCAGCCTCTTCCCGTGGTGTTCTGGCACTCAGGGTCTCCATCCCAGCCAGAAGTCATTTGCAAAGGTGCCCAAACTTAAAAAAAAAAATTGTAGAGGAAAAAAATATTATTTGGCCTCTTCAGCGCACAGAAGGCTTCTTTGAAGCATGGGACAAACTGATGGCTCATTGCCCAGGCAGGTTCTGCTGTCCCTGACTCTTTGGGTGATGGTTCAGTCACAGACCTCTGTGGAGAGCCAAGCACTGCAGGGACCTGAAAGTCCAGAAGACTTTTTTTCCTTCCTGTTTCACTAGTGGATGGGCTTTAACCAAAAGCTAAGAGCCATATTGAAGAAAAATTGAAATAAGGAGCCAGGACCAACTCTCACAAAAGTCCTTCCACTCTTTGTTAGTGTAATTAACACCCTGAGGGCAAACCTAGGTTTTGGGAGCACCTGAAGGAACCTGGAGGTTGCAATTCACAGCCATTCAAATACTCAGTGGCATTTGCTAGGATTGTTTTGCCCTTTGCTAAATGCAAATGTAGCTCCACTCGCATTTCCAGAGGGGCTCTGCCTCTCTCCAAACACACTGATGTACTCCAAAACTCAGAAAAAAGCAGGAGCCAGATTACTTAATAAACTAAGGAGCTTCATCCCCTCCCCATTGCTCCATCTGAACTCTGGGAGCACCAAATACATGGCTGTGTTTCGAGGGGAGATATTCAAACTCAGGTGGCTGGGACACACCGGCAGTGCCTGGTAACTGGTCTGAGGATCGCTGCCAAGCCAGTGCAAATCCGCAGGAACTCTGTTAGCTCAGATTCTGGGGCTGGATGAATGGGAGCGTGCATGCACGCACACACATGGGGCTTCTGTGGCTTGGCAGATGAGCAGCAGCTCATTAAGTTGCAATAACTCAATCACCCGCTATCACCCCAATCTCGAGTCTCTAATGCAGTGTGTTGGCTTTTTCAAAGGCTGAGGAGTGCTCGCAGGTCCCAGGGGCAGCGGTTGGGTTTGCAGGTGCTCCAGCCCTCTGAAGATCAAGGGGTTTGTGCAGGTGGGTGAATGCAGCCCGGTGCCCAGCTCGGGCCAGCCAGGCTCCAGAGCCTACAGCCCCAGCCAGGGAGAGGACGGCGGGATGGGCAGCACAGAGAAACAGGCTGTGGGTTGAACGAGGAAAGGAAATACTTGCCCAAATCATGGGGGAGCGCCTGACCTTGGTGTGACTCCGCAAACCCTAATGTCTATTTATCGTTGTCATTCTCACTCTTTAGGTTCCCAAATGCAATGAACCAGTTTCCCTGAGATCATGTTTTAAATATACTGCCCCAGGGCTACTCTTTAAAATTCAAAACATTGGAGGACACACAGGGAGGGCGTTTCGAATCATTTTTGACAAGCAGAAATTCTCCTTGACAACCTGAAAGGTGAGCACCAGGAAGCCCTGAACCCCACACACTGCGCAGCAGAGCATCAGAACAAGACCACAAAAATGCAGTTTTCTTGTAAGACACTGCCTTTCCAGCTGCACAATTTACCAGCAAATCTGAACCACGTTGCCGAAGGTTTGGATGTTGGATAACCCCTCTGGAGGAGAGGAGGTGGCAGAGGAGCTCAGCTCTGCATAGCCTGCTTCAGCAGCTGCAGAACTGATGGTGTTGAGGCCAGAAAGACACAAAGCAAGCTGGGTAAGGGCTCAGCTGATAGACACTGTCCCTTCCCCTCTCATGCACTGGCTGTCCAGTCTCTCAGATTGGAAGGAGAAATCCAGGCAGATGGTGGTCTGTGGCCTCCCATCAGAGGCCTGTGGCTGTGTCCCTCCCCATTTGGGGCAAACTGGCAGAGTTTAAAGCCATGACTTCAGAGTTCAGCCAAAGCTCTGCATTTCTGCCAGCAGCCATCCCAGTGGACAGACCATATACCTTTAAGTGCTGCTCACTTGCCCTCTAAAAGGGAGAAAATAACTTAAAAAAAAAAAAAAAAAAGCTGTCGGAGTTATATTACCTGCAACAGCTGAATTTAATTAGTACAGCAATCACAACAAATATTTAAAAGGTCTAAAAAGCTGTGAAGGGAAATTTTCTTTCCTAGCAGAGACCTGTGCCTCGTGTGCTCTGTGCAGGACAGAGCTGCCATGAATGACTCATGTTGGAGACACTTCACACAGCTGTGGGTTTTTGCAATCATGGCATGAGATGGAGTATGGAGACAGGACATGGAGATTTTGGTAGTTTTCAGAATTTCCTCATCCCGTGGCCCATGCTTTCCATCCAACAGGATGTGCTGTTGGTGCTCTGTGTGCTCCAGTCACTGCAATCCCTCCCTTAGCTCTGCCTACAGATGGGAGGGGAGCTTTTCCTCTGATAAAACCTGAAAAAAACCCAGCAACAATAAGGAGAGGGTGGAAGTTTTGCTGCTTAAGGCCTGAGAGCACTGCAGCAGCCACCAGGGAGATGCCAGCCAGTACAGGGGCAGCTGGGTCACCTCTGTCCCAGCACTGGGCTTCAGATGGGGCAGGTGGAGAGGCTGCACACAGCCTTCAGGTAGAAGACAAAGATGTTTGGCCAACTGGGTAACACCAACACCTTCATCCTTACCAGGTTTCCACTGTGTATTTACTAGAGCCTAAAAGATCAAGGATAATGGCTTTCTCCGAGGGATGGGCACAGATGGCAACAGCCTTGGCATCCCTTAAAAGCCTCATGGTAGGAAAATACCCCTGGTGGAGAAAGGATCCCACAGTCTTGGAGCTCAGGTGATGTGGGTTGTTGCACTGTCCCAAGACTTGAGCTTGGAGCATCCAAAGGGTTCATTTGTGGTGCCAGAATGGTTTTGTAGCCCCAAAACAGCCCACAGCCTCCTTCAGCCCACTAGGTTACGCCTTCTCATGCAGGCTTGCTTCTGTGTCAATGGCCACTGGCAAGGGCCATTGTTACTGGTGCTGGGTGTCTCTTTTCCTGCCCTCTTGTTCTATTTTAAGGACAATATATGCCACAGTATGTTTCCATACCAAAAAATGGAGGGAGCGTAAAAGAGTCATCCATCTGGAGAGAAATTCTGCTGAAAAAGGAACCAGAGTGGGGCCAAAGAACTACAGAAACAGTTAACTTAAACACAACACAATTTGGTGCAGCTTGGCTCTGCTCGCAGCCAACACATGGGAACTCTGGGCAAAACCATATTGCACTAGTTACAGGCTCATCTTGTGGACTTAGCAATGGAAAAGGTTTATTAGGTCATTGAGTCCATCCCACCTGCCAGTGAGGGATTGTTCCCTGCAGAATTTCCTCTATTGCTTTGTACAGTCCAATTTTAAATGATCCAAGCGATGCGGTCTCAGTGACTTCCTTGGGGAGACTCTTGCACAGCTATATTTTGTTTGACTCAATCCTTTAAATGGCTAACCCTTTTCTTTCCCAGTTTGTCTTGCATTTTTCATTCTATGTCTCCACTCTCTGACACATGGAAAGTTTCATTTTATGTTTCCTTGCCCAGTGCTTACACAGTTAGGGTCATACACCACTGCTGCTGCCGGCTCTGAAACACAGCATCATCTCCAAGGGCTAAAAACATGACAATGTACTGCACAAAACCCCTAAATTTGCTTTAACCATGTATGCCAACAAGCTCCTCAAAGCCAAGAATCATTTAGGACATTCTAGCACAACTATCATGTGGATGCTCCAGTACATTCCTGTTTTCCTGTAGAAAATCAACCAGTTTCTAGCTCAATACATTTCATTGTCGCCATTAGGACGTAAAGCCAGTACAGTTCAGAGATCAATAAAGGTATTGAACATTGGCAAACTCATCACAGATTATCCCTGTTACTTTGGAACCTAAGGGCAGAATTTAACTCTGGGACAATCTTGGCTTATAAATTGCCCATCTCAGTGGAGCTGATAATATAATAATAGTTCTGGATAACCAGGTTTGTGCTAGATATCAAGAACAGAAAAATCCTGACCTGGCTCTTCATTGTTTCTGTGTTTCTCTAATTGCTGCTTTTGGCATTTCATGTGAAATGCACCATAAATACTGACCAATAACTATCAACTCACAGGGCTGCTTCTGACACTGACAGAACTCAGCTCTCATGGCAGAGTGGGAAATCAGAGCCCTGATGCCAAGACGAAGGAAGGCACTGACACAGGGTTCTTGAATGGAGCCTTTGGGATTTTTTCTTCACACTGCAAAAAGCAAAGAAATCCAGGACATGCAGCTCTGTGATTTGAGGAGTTGCAAAAAAGGAATATAGACAAGGAGGATGATAAACAGGTTACAGAGAAGTGTCCATCCCTGCAACACCAAGTACATAACAAAAGGTGTTGCAAAGCCTTGTTGGTTTCCCTCAAATCAAATGCCATTAATCTCTTAATCCATAGGATTCATAGAGATTGTGCAGTTTCCTTTCTAGAAAGGAAATTTGCACAGATAAAGGTAGTGTATTTTATCAGACAAACTGATGCAGATGAGAACAACTTGCCAAGCCTTGGGGTCTAGAGGACAGCTATGCAAGACACTGTGTCTTCAAAGCTTGGGGTTTTTTTCCCCCTGCCCATTGTGATTTTAATATCAGACAAGTTCTATTCCTCAGACATAATATATATATATATATTCATATACATACTAATATGTTTAGATTTTGTTGCTGCTGTTTCTTCTGAGGCCTTTTCCCCAGAGAGCTGTTCAAACACTGGAGGTGTCATGCCTAAAGACAGCTTTAGTTCCTTGGCATTTCAAGAAACATTTTAACTGCTTCCCAGCAGCAAACCAGATCAATGCATCCCATGCTGATTTAGTTGGTGGAGAGCAATGTTCCACACAAGATGAAGAAGACACTCACACGACCACCTCTGGGCTTTGTTTTCCTTACCAGTAACACTAGTAACAATAACCAGTTACCAGTAACAGAGCTGATGTAGCAGAGTAACTCAGAAGGGTGGGAAGCAGAAGCTTTACAGGGACTGTGCTCCTGGAAGGACCACCCCAGCTGATCCTACCATGGCTGATCCCACCCCTGCTGGTGCTTCTCTGGCTTAGGGCTGGGTCGTACTTGGCCATGATTTTGTGTGAAAGCTGGTTTCTCTTGGTAAGCAAGAGGTAAGCAAGAGAAAATCAGCAGAAACCACAACCTTCCACTGATTTTTTTTGTTTGTTTCTTTGTTGGCAACTCCCAAACCACACAGCCTATATTTAGAGGGAGGATCAGGAAGCAGTGGAGAGAGAAAGCTGTAGGTGTAGATGAGAGGCAGGTAGTGGAAGGGACTCCCAGGTGGAAATGAAAACCCAGGCAGGAGCCAGACTTGGCAAGAGCGAGCTCAGCACTGGCTCTAGTGGTGAGGGGCTGCCAGCAGGACGGGAGGGGAGCAGAGGCACTGCAGGGGAGATGGTGGGTGGAGAAGGGAGAGGGGAGATGAGGTCAGGGAGGTACTTGTGGGTGGAGTGGGTCCCGTGAGGGAGGTCACATCCAAGAGTGCAATTTTATATAAGCCAGAGAGAGTGATGAATTATCCTGTTTAGTGCAGCACAGATAGCAGAGAAGGAGGCTGAGGCTGTCTCTGACTCAGGTTTCCTTATTCTGAGCTTTCTAAAAGATCACCTTTTACTGCTTTTTCTACAGTCAAACAGATAAATAACCCCATGCCTCTCCCCCACGCTGGCTTATCACAAGGATGTGAGTAAGCCTTGGTGCCTGGATCCAAATCCACACTCCCAGCCTCCTGGGATGTCCATCACGCTATTCCATTCAGACCTGCATGGATACTCAGGATTGAGCATATCCCCACCAGGGGCTGTTCCATGAACCCTACACCACTTTTCATGGGAGACCTTGTTGGTGTTCTTCAGAGAGGTCTGCTACAGTCACTGGTAACCCCATGGGTTGCCGTGAGCCAGTCAGAGAAGCTGTCCAACAGATGAAAGGAGCTCCTCAGGTATAGCAGGATCCTTCGTGGAGGATCCAACTGGAGATTTCAGCTTCAGTTGTTGATCAGTAATTAATTCCATCACCTAGTGATGGTGGTGACCCAGGCAAGGACCAGTTGTTGGGCATTGAGCAGGCCAGACCTGCTGCCAAGAACCAAACACTACTGAGCTCCTCACCATTCGATCTGTGCAGGCAACAGCTCTCCCCACCTTCCCCAACCTGTCCTGATTTCACCCAAAGCAGAGTCTGCTTTAAAGCACCGTCTCTTTCTTCCCATGCAGATCTGGAGGTGGGTAACAGTTGGTAGCAACATCCTGACCCTAATGTGCAAGCTGAAGCATTTAGAGCCTTGTGCAGGAATTGGTGTGAATGGATGGTAGTGGTAAAGACTTGAGAATGGTGTAAACACTGCTGCTGCAAGCTCACAGATCTGGTTGGGTGACCCACCAAGCTAACAAGTCTCACCAGCTCTAGGATGTGCACGCATCTCCATCCAGAGCTAAATTAGAGAATCCAACCTATGGGGCTTCACGTGGCCCCTTCCAGTCCAGTCAAGTTTGAAGCCTCTGAAGGTTCCACCAAACTCCAGAGGTTTCAGCATGGCTCCTGAGGTTTTAAGGACCCAGGAGCCAATGCCCGCACGTGCATATGTAACACAGTACAAGTGGTGATAACAAACCAGTGGATGAAAAGCATGTTGCTCCTATATTGCATGTGATGAAATTGGTAATGTGTTGATAAAATCCACCACCCTTCAGGTAGAAGGTACCACCCTTCAGCTGAGATGCAGTAGCAGCAATTTGGATCCTCCCAGAAGCAATTTGGGATGGTACCAGGCCTCAGGGTACAGACCACCAGGCACCATAAGCCAGTCAGGAGCTCCTGACCTGATGCAGAGAAAGACCAAATGTTCTCCATCATTTCCAAAGGAAACAGCAAAGTCAGCACAATCCTACCTACACCCAGGCTCTGGTGAGTCAGCTTCAGATTGGAAAATCCCATTATCACCCATGGAAATCTGGTCAAACAATGTCCCAGATCACGCAGGGACTGCATGGGAGCACAGGCTGCCTCAGTGCCTCTGCACTTACAGGCTGTGCCTGCCTGGATCATGCAGAGGCTTCCCAAAACTCTTAAATCCACCCAATTCAGTAATGCAACTTCTTAGCCCAGAAGCGTCTTAGCCAGACTTTGAAGGAGAGTGTTCTGTGCCACCTACAACTGGGTTGGCTCTGAAATTGAGGTGTTTGGGGCTGCTGTAGAATGTGCCTTGGAAATACCGAACATACCTTGCAAAGTGCTCTGCCTCTCAGTCCTCACTTGGCTGGAGGTACAACTCTTCCCAGTGCAAGTATTCCAGGCTTGCATATAAATTAAAGCTCATAAATCAGTGGAGAAAAAATCTTCTCTATGGAAATGGCCAACTTGTTAGAAGGGAGTTAAAGGCTGCAGACAGTTTCAAGGGAGCCTTCCTGGCTGTCAAGAATGGACAAGGCAGCAGAGTTGTTTGGGTTGGGAGCACGAGTTGGATTTTTCTCCTCTCTTTTGAGGACAATGAAATGTAACAGCTTTCCTTCCCCTCTGAGCTGCTCTGAGCAGCCTGAGCTGGGAGACAACAGCACAGATACTATCTCTGGAAATCATGAAGTGACTTAAGAATGGCTGAGGAGTTCTGAATAACTAAATAAAGCCCTCTGTGTTTTCTTTAGCAAGTAAAGAAAATACTTTTAGCATTTTAGTGTGACTTTTGGGGTCAAGGAGGAATCTCAAGTCCAAATACAACAAACTGGTGTGGAAATTATTGCCAAGAGTCTGATAGGCTGGGAGCTTGCCTTAAAGCTCAGATGAGAGAGTCCCGCTCACAGAAGGCAGGTTGAATCTGAGGTTTTGCTCAGATCATGGGAATCTTGGCCTTCCTGGACATGCTTGCTTTTAAAAGGTTGAGTTTTAAATCCCTTGGCAGCCCATGGGAAGGGCAGGGACTGAGCTCCAATGTTCCCTGGAGAAGGAGAACACCTTGGGAATGGTGGCAGGTCCCGTATCCAGCAGCATTTCCAGGACACCAAGCACAGTGTCACTATTCGGCCATTGGCAAACGCTTTCCTGGCACAAAACACATCTTCCCCTTGGAATTCTCAGGTCCACTTCAGAACACCTGAAAATTTAATGCTCCCAAAGTGTTCACCATGGGACAGCACCGAGGGGCTCTACCCAGTACCCAGCACAGACCATGGCATCTGTGGCAACCCAGTACATCCTTGGTTTGTAACCATTCTGCTTTCACAAGTCTCTTCCCCAAGCAGGAGCTTTCAGATTTCCTTCTGTGTACCATGATGAGACCAGCAGCTTTCCCAGCATCAGCTGGGAGATGGAAACACTATCTAAAGGAGCACATCAGCACTGACTCCAGAGAGATGTGAGCTGGGAGGAACTAAAAGGCTCAATAAAGAAGCATGAAATTAAGAATTCCTATTTTTCAGCTTCCTGATTTTCGATGCATTTACTATCCATCTATCCCACTAGAAGTTCTAACCTTTGTTTGGCTTGTGCTGTTAATTCCAGCACTATAGTCTGAATAAAGTAAATATTAGTAATTCTAGCTTCAAATACACATTCAGTAGATTTTTGAAGAGGATTCTTTATTTGCTGAAGTAGTAAATGAATACTTACATTAGTACATCCACCAGAGACATGTCAGACCTGGTTCCAGTTTCATTTTCCCTGTCTCTGTTCATCAGCCTGGATGGAACAACCCTGCTACCACGAAGAGCAGAACAGCACATCAGAAGCATCACATTTATTGCTTAAGCTAACAGTGGTACTGCTGGAGCATGAGAGGCTTTTGTTAGCCCAATCCAGATGGAGAAACAGACAAGTTTTCAAGTGCACAAGGGCTTCTTCTGCTTTCCTGGTATCACCACAGTTAGCCTAATAAAAGCCATGACCTCTCTCTTCAAAATGGTCTTTGTTTTTCATGACATTCAGTCAAATGAAAAGAAGATTACAGTAAATAGCATGTGGGTTTTTGTCTTATTTTCTTCAGTTTCATTACTATGTCTGCAAGTGGGGGGCACCAAAGATTCCCAGAGAATTTCCTGTGCCTTCTCTAGTGTGGAGCCTCATCAGGAGCCCTTCTGCTCCCAGAGTCAGCCAGCATCCGACACCCCATGTCCCAGGGTCCTCTGCACAGCCTCCTGGGACAAAGGATCCC
>VZUA01116860.1:0-15254 GCA_013401035.1 Horornis vulcanius
ACCCAAACCATTCTGTGGTTCTATGAATGTCAGTTCATAAGTGCCCTTTTTGTACTACTGCTAAAATCTTCCAGTGTGTAGTGCCATAGTGGCTGGGGGTACAGATCTATCAGGGCAGCATTGACAGAGAAATGGTTTGGCTGCTGGAATTGTCTGGGAAGGGTCCTTTTTTTATCTGGGTGAAATGCTGACGGAAGCTATTGAGGTCAACTCTTTGTACCAGACCTATTGCCACAACTACCTGTGACTGGCTTTCACATGTGAACTCTCATTGACGGAGTACAAATCCTGTCTGTCTTCTTGCAGTACCTGTGGTAAAACCAGCAGTATTGCCTGGAAACAAAGCTATTGCCACTGTTTCGACACAAGTAGCTGCTGCTCAGAAGAATAAACTGAAAGAACCTGGGGGAGGCTCCTTTAGGTGAGGAACTGTATGTTTGTGCATGTGCTGCTTGGGCAGCTGAACCTGGTGCTGAATCTGGCTGGGGAAACTCACAATAACCTAGAGGTGGATTTTCTGGGAGGAGATTTGCTTCTTCATTTAAGACTTCAGCAACCAGCGCTGGACATACTCGTGCCAGACTGGTTTTGGCATTTAGCTGGCACTAAACCTCATAAACAATTCCTGCCCAGACAAGCAAGTGGAATTCATTCCTTCACTTCTCCCAGCTCTGCTTGAGTTACTCGGATGTACAGCCTGTCCTTGTGGTGAGGGCAGATTATTATTGTTTTGTAGTAATGATTCGCCTGGTCTCTTGTTTCTCAAGATGTTGAAACATTACATAAGAAAGGATCTTGGAAAAAAACAGGAAGTACAAAATTAGTACTCTTTGAAGTCAAAGCAGTAATTTCTCATTTACAAACAAATGAGTTGTATTTTATCATATCACAAAAGCAAATAAAATGTAAAATTAAGCTTTCAGGTTTATGGTGGAATTCATTATATGCAGCTGTGGTATCATATAGTAGTGTGTGCAGATAAGCACTAAATGTTACGATTATAATAAATTTTCCTTCCTTTAAGGGATGATGATGACATTAATGATGTTGCATCAATGGCTGGAGTCAACCTGTCAGAAGAAAGTGCTCGGATATTGGCAACAAACTCTGAGCTCGTGGGCACATTAACAAGGTCCTGTAAAGACGAAACCTTCCTTTTCCCAGCACCTTTACAAAGAAGGATATTAGAAATAGGTATGTTCTTTTATCTTGAACATTAATAAAAACAAATTTCACTACTCTTAGGTTTAATTGAAGGCATTTTGCATAGACATTGGTTTGAATAATTTGAAGTTTCTGGAGCTGTTACCTTCTGGTATTTTCTGGTATATTCAGATGCTTGTAGGAAATCATTTGTCTTATGAAAAGTAGAATAGTGTCAAGAAATAGTGAACATAGATTTGCTTTCTAAAGTGATGGCAATTCAGCATCAAAACTACACAGTTTGGCTGAAAGTCTGATTGTATAAACTAATAAGGTGTAGCAAGCATGACACAAACAATGAAATAAGTCCAGAAGCACTTTTGTCAGCTTTACTTAGTAATTTAGAATTGATGATGGAACAAAAAGCAATCTTGAATTCCTTGTTACACTGTAGTACACAGCACACAATCTATTGATTGTCAATTTTGTTAAACTAATATGAATTTTAATATGTGTGTAATTTCCTGTCTAATCCTTGGTTGAGAAAAACCTGCAAATCATATTTAGAAAAAGAGATTTAAATTTCTATGACTGAGATTATGCTCGTATTTAATTGTATTGTAAAATGATTTTTTGCAACCCACTTGTGTTCTGATTGTAGGTAAAAAACATGGAATAACAGAAATCCATCCTGATGTAGTTAGCTACGTATCACATGCTACACAACAAAGACTACAAAACCTCGTGGAAAAACTATCAGAGACTGCTCAACAAAGGAATATTTCCTACAAGGTAACTGTATCTAATTGCTCAAATCAAATGGCAAACTTGCACAAATTCAGCAGGCTGTGGTGTTGACTGTAATACAGGAGTTCAGGTGTTCTTTGTTCTGTGAAATCAGGTTGTTTATTCTCTTTGACTGATTCACCTTCCATTAAGATATTAATACACATGGGTGACTGGAACTTTTCAGCTTGCATATACAAAATGGTTTTAAAACAAATGCAGGGAAGCTGTGCCCTCCCCTTTATTTATTATGTCAAATGTTTAATGTGTGAGTGATGGTAGAGTCAGACAGATAAAAGCACTGCTTTGAATTCCCAGGAGACTGCTATCTGACAGATGTGTGTTCCTAATAGATGCAAATGCCTGAGCAGCATTTAAAAAAAACACACAGCTCTGTGAAATATGTTTGAGAGGTTAAAGCTGTGATGATATTAGTTTAGAAGTCAAAATCTGATGATTCATGGAATAGAACAAAATGCTTTTAAGAGTTCTAGCTGGTTTGACTGGTGTAAATATACTCCTGCTATTTGTCTGAAAAGGACACAGTGAACATTGGAGCTTTGAATTTGTATGTTCTTCCCCAGTACAGTACAAGTTAACAGCTTTGTTTTTAAGGGAGTAATGAGAAACATATTTGCTGTATTTTCAGGATGATGAAAGATACGAACAAGCAAGTGACGTTCGGGCACAGCTCAAGTTCTTTGAACAACTTGATCAAATAGAAAAGCAGCGTAAAGACGAACAAGAAAGGGAAATTTTAATGCGCGCAGCAAAGGCAAGTGCTTGGCTTTCACACGTGTTTGCAAAGTGTCATTTTTGACATCAAAACTGCAGAGTTTCTTTTCATTCTAAAACACTTGCAATGAAGGGGAAGACTAATCTTCAAAGATGGAACTTGATGAATGTGTTCTTAACTAGAGTTCAGTTTTGCTTTTCATTGTAAAGCATGGGAAACAGCTTCTTTGCCGCTCTCATTGCATGTTCCCAAATTAAACAGTCTTGAAATTCAGTTTTTACATTGGCAAAGAAATATGAATTTGGTGGTACTCATAAATGTAATAGAGAGGTTACAGGTATTTTGGAGACTAGAAATAGAATTCAGAAAGATTTTTACAAATTGGAGAAATACAATAAATAGGAAACAGTTCATGTAAACATGACTGTGAATATTAAACTGTGGTTTTACTCAGTGAATATAGAATGAATATGATTAGATAAGAGCTCCCTAGAAATAATTCATGAAGCAGCCTATGTTTTCTGTTAGTTTTCTGATCCAGCATGAGTTGACAATGTCAAAATTCAAATTCATTTTGTTGTTGGCCTAAAGAATGTAAGGGATTAACAACACTCAGGATTTGACAGGATGAGAAGAAATGGCCTCAAGTTGCGTCAGGGGAGGTTTAGATTGAATATTGAGAACAATTTCATCACTGAAAGGGTTGTCAAGCCCTGGAACAGGCTGCCCAGGGCAGTGGTTGAGTCACCATCCTTGGAAGTATTGTGTAGATGTGGTACTTGAGGGCATGGTTTAGTGGTGGGCTTGGCAATGCTGAGGAAGTAGTTGGACTTGATGTTCTTAAAGGTCTTTTCTAATCTAAATTATTTCATTATTCTAAAAGTATGACACACACAAGGAATTGCAAGTGCCCAGTGAAATGGGCAGTTGCTGAAGTAAATGGTCTTGGGTCACTCAGGTGCACTTTGTTCAGCCTGCAGCCTGACCTGTGTGTGTAGGTGTAGCAGAAAGATCTGCTCTGAGTAAGTGCCTGATTACCCAGCAAGGGGAGGAATTGTTCCAAAAAGTACAGGTCTGATTCCTTTGTTCGTATGCAGAGTGTGTAATTCAGTTCACAGATGTGTGTAATTTGTGTCTTGTTATGGTTACATTTAAGGCATAATTGCCTGGCTATTCCTTTGCTATCTTTAATAAAGCAGAAAAATGGGATGCCTTTTTCAAAAACAGATACTTTCAAAGAAGTAAAACTTTTAATTTCTAAAAGTTATTTACCACTTTTGTCCTCTGTGGGAGTGATAGATATTCCTCACTTCCTGCTGAAATTTAAGAAAAGCTTTCATATATAATCTTTAACTGCGTTTGTGACCAAATTAATTTATCTTTCTTTTCCTCCAACCACCTCCTGCTCATCGTTTATCAACACAGTCTCGGTCTCGACAAGAAGATCCAGAACAGCTTAGGTTGAAACAGAAGGCCAAGGAGGTGGGTGCTGAACTTAACATAAACTTTTATTGTGGAAGTTGAAAGAGAAATGATGACCCAATCCTTGTTCTGGCACACACAGATGCAGCAGCAAGAGCTAGCACAAATGAGACAGAGGGATGCCAACCTGACTGCATTAGCTGCCATCGGTCCCAGGAAGAAAAGGAAAGTAGATTCACCAGGATCTGGATCAGGGACAGAGGTACAGTATAGCTGTCACCTTTGGTTTTGTTTCCTCAGTTTGTGCAAGCTCCCTGAGCAGCAGAATTGTTTTGTGTTCAGGTTTGCTCACTCCAAGGCCAGGATCAATTTTTAGCAGCTGTAGTGGCATAGGGAATAGAATCTGAGGGGTCATTCCCTGATTCATGGAGCTGGAAGGATATTAGAAACATCATCTCTGATCTAACAAGTCTCAGCTTTTTGGAAGGAGATTTTTGTGATTGTAACCAATCTAACTTGAAGTGCAAAGGAATGCTGAGGTAGGTGGGGTGATAGAATTCTGTCACTGCTAAATTAGACAGCAGGAGCTTCAAGTTACAGGAGCATGCCTAATTTCTCTCTTCAGCAGTTATTTGCCTTAGTTTTAGTGTCTCCACAGCAGATCAATTTGACCAGTTCCATTGGATCAGGATGTTCTTGCACAGCCTTTGTATATTCTGCTGTTGAATCTGCCTTTTAAAAAATTCTCTGCAGACTAGGTATGGGAATGCTCAGTCTGATTCATTTAATGTACATTCTGGTACATGATTGTCTGCTGTATTTCTAAACAAGTTAATAAACAAGAAACGGTATAAAATTGTTTTCTGCATGAGACATTCAATATGGGATTTCTCTAATGTTTAAAAAGAACAAAATATTCTTGAGAATTGTCATTTGTTGGACCAAAAGCTCTCTTCACAGTTTGAGGACTTTACCCTGTGGGGTTTTGTGTCTGATAGCAAGTGACAGAATAGTAATAGTTTAATAATCCTGTTTATTACTCCTTGAGCATGCTGAATTTGCAGTGCTAAAGCATTTATACTGTAGAAAAGCCTCAAAAGAATTCACCTCTGTTTATACTGAATTGCTGGAAGCAGTGATTTACATGTGCTTGATATAAAATGGTAGAGGAAAATCTGAATACTAGTAAATGTTACTCTTGTTTATAAAAAATCAAGCTTCTTGAGCATCTTTTAAAGTAATTTGAAGTTTTGAAATTTACTAAGATGTCTGCTACTGAGAATAAGACTTGTTTTTATATAAGCTGACAAATTACTCTATTAAAGGTTTATGGATGTGGTTTAAAATTATGAAAATTGCAGAATGGGGCACTTTGCAAAGATAGATGTGCACACAAATGAAGTTGTCTCAGAGGAATATGCTGAAGTGCCTCATGCAGAGTTAATGTTGGCATTGCTTACTCCTGCATGCTCAGCTGTGCCACCTTAATGGTCTGTTAATGTCACTTAGGTTATGGGATGTATTTTGCATCTCCTGTGAACACTTGTTTGTATTTCATCTAAATCTGACTAATTTAGTTATCTTGGATTAATCACTGGTTAACCAATTAACTACAGGTTCCCTGGAAATCTAATCTTTTTGTCTGTTTAATTAAGAAGCAGCTGCCTTTGATCTGATACTCACAGCTGTGCTTTTGCTGCTGTGTCACTTGACATTTTTAAATTGGGCTCCACTTGTCACCATTTGTATGCAGTTTGTGGTTAAGGCATATTACAAGAAGTGTGGAAAATAAGGTTTGTTGTTACTTAGACACAGATTTGTAAATGGAAGCTTTTGATGTCTACAAATGCTGACTCTTAATTACATGTAAAGTCACTTCTAAGTAGTAATTGCACTGTTTTGTTTTCAAATTCAACAAAACAGGTTGCTGTCAGTTTGGGAATTTTATGTCCCTGTGATTTTACTGAAAGTTACCAAAAAGCTTTTTAACTTATTCCATACATAATTCTGTGTCTTTAAAGACTCTTGAAATTTTACCTTTGCATTTTAAGTAATACTGTCTACATAGTAAAGCTCAGGCTTGAGCTTTCACTAAAAAATATTTAAAAACCAAGAATAAAACCCAGCCATTCCTTCTGTTGTCTAGCAATCATATATATGTGACAAAATTTAGTTACCATCCGATACTTTCCTGCATCTTCTAATTTCCACTGAATTGGTGAAAATTAGATGGCCAAATGGTGCAAGTGCCTTAAAATATCCCTTGAAAATCCAGCCTTTGAGCAGCCCTAACTACAGGATTTTAGTGATTTGGTGTTAGCTGGGTCAACAGAATGCTTGAGAATCAAAAATCTGACTTCACTGTTAGCACTGTGATGAAGCAAGTTCACCTGCACTGAACAGAGTTCTGCTAACTCAGAGTGATCATTTCCAGTGCAGGTTCAGGATGGTTTGACCATCAGTAATGTTCATTTATTAAATACATTATTTCCTCACATGTTAGTGAGAGCCTCAGCAGCTTATTCACATGGCTCGTGCACCACTCTAAATTTGGGGTTTTTTCAAGTCTGGGATGTTTTTATTAAGAAAAAGTTTTGGAAATTCTCTAAACTCAGGGGCAGATAAGTCTTTATTCACTATTGGAGTGTGTTTGGTGTAGTGAAGTACGAAAATTTCTTTAAAAAAAGAAAAGATAACATTATTATAGTAAGTTAAATTGGAGGGAAAAATGAATGCGTAGCTGAGCCACAGAAATACAAGCCGTTCCCAGAAGAATTCATTATTTATGTAAATCACCTGTCAGCAGACAAAGATCCCCGGCTGGAATTGAGGGAGCAGCCTGGATTCCGGTCCGCGCCCGCCATCTGCCGGGCACTGCGCGCTGCTGCAGCCGCTCGCTGGCCTCGGCCCGCTCCTTCCCCGCCCTTCCGTGCCGCTCATTTCTTTTCCTTTGCTTTTTGCTTTCTCCTTCTTTTGTTTTTTTTTTTTTTTTTTAAATGATAGATATAATAATATGCTGCTTGTTTATCCTGCCACTTCGGGAAACTCCCAGTGTGTACCAGAGGGGTGAGTGATGCTGAGAGTTGGAGAAGCATTCAGAAGTCATTAGAGAATGTGTGACTGTTTCTAGGAAAGCTTCTTCTAAATATAGTCCTGAGCACCAGAAGGAGACCATCCTGCCATGTAGATCAGGGGGATCTAGGACATGATTCAAGGCCTCACAGTCCTGGGAATAGGACTGATCCCCAGGTCATCCCCAGCTCCAGGGCTGCCCTTGGCATCTCTAAGCTGGAATTGTGAAGACTCCTGTGCATTCTGTTTGGTTTGGTTGTTGAGATAGCCTGTCCTTCGCACCTTCCTAAAAATACAGGCAGTGATTTGGGGCTTTTTTGTCTGTATTGAATGCCACTGAAAACTTCTGATTGTTCAACTGTGTTAATAAATCAGAATTTAAAAGGAAATCTCTGATCTGGTAGCATGCAGCTTCCTAACTACGTACACTTTTTAGGTCACGCGTTTCCTCTGAAAATTTTGTAATGCTTTCAGGCATGAACTGATTGACCTGTTCTTGTGCTTTCCAGGGATCTGGTTCGAGTGCAGCAGTCCCAGGCAGCTCTGGCGTTGGAACAACCAGACAGTTTACGCGACAAAGGATAACGCGGGTGAACCTCAGGGACCTCATATTTTGTTTAGAAAATGAGCGAGAGACAAGCCATTCACTATTGCTATACAAAGCATTCCTTAAGTAAAATGGAAAAGATCAAGGTATTTTTGACGGAGAGACGCCTGAGGACATTTTTTAATATATTTGCAAATTACGCCTTTTTGTAACAAGCGAATGGGATATTGTTTAAAAAACAACCACCTCTTTACATGGAACAGTTTTATATTCCTGTTTATAAATAAACTCTTCAGTATAAGAGAAATACATTTCTGTAACAGTGAGGATACTTACAAGGCCTGTGGATACTATAAAAGGACAATTAAATTTTAACTCATCTCTTGATTGAGTGGCCTTCTTGCCAAACAAGCCATATATAAAGACTGATGGAATCGTTTAGCAAATAACTAGCTACCCTTTGTCAGCCCTGTAGCAGTTTCCACATTAATTGTTCATTTTAGTTCGGTTTTATTCAACTAAATCCATTACATAGGCATATGTCTACAGCAGATGACCTCATTTCATTTAGCTTTTTTTTTTAAACAGTCAGTTAGCAAAGCAAACTGATTTTTTAAGAATATTTATCTTTCCCCCAAATGCTCAAAATCTAGAGGGATATACAGTTAATTTTAAACATAACCTCAATTTTAATCACATTATTGCTTATTAGAGGCCCTGAAATCCCATAAAGGAGGGTTACTTCTGAATGTTTTAGCAGCATCTGTAAAAATGCATTTTATTTGCTATAGTTTGTAAAGCTGTAAAGTTAAAAAAGGAAAAAAAGGAAAAAAAGAGAAACCTTTTCAGCATAAATATATTTTACTTGCACTGTGTTTTTTAGCTAAAGTGAAAGCTTAGATTAAATAAAATCAAAAGTTGAGAGGAATCATCAAAAGACTGTTTCTCAGTGTGAATCAAGTGTTGAAAAATGGTTGGTGTATTTTGTCAGTAATTGTACATAATTTTTGGCACATAACATAAAAATGGCTATGTAAACTATAATTATTTTGCTAAAAGACTGTATGCAAGCTGTGGGCCTACTTTAAAGATGTCCAGAGCAAAGTCCCTTCTTTGTACCTATTTTTTTATTACAAATATACTAATTGGTTCTTTATATTTTCAGAGGTTATTGTATTAAATTGTCTATTGATAGTACTTTTATGACTGTAAATACTTTGGCTTTCTTTGTGTGAACTCTCATGGTAGAATTTAACTCTCTTGCGTGTAAACTGAATGCTGATCAGTATTTTTATCAACACCTGACAACTGTTACACCCCTTTTATTTTGTCTTTTAGGAAATCCTGTCTTTCCATTTTTTTTTCATGTAAATTTTGCACAGTTACTTGTTCATATGTAAATATTTTACTTTCAAAAATGAAGTTTTTAATTGCTATTGTTTTATATAGGATTGAAAGAAAATTAACTCCTTTATTAAAAACAAATTTATCTGTATTTGCTAATGTATTTTTCTCTCTAAATCTCTTCTCCACTTGGATTTATTTTTCTTGGTACAGTAAAAGATGAGTCTACCTGAGGGGATGCTGTTTGCTAGAGATGCACTTTGGGATGTTTTTATACTATTTTGTTTTATTAGTATTTTGGAGGTATGTGATTTCATGAATTTTGGCAATTGATTGTCGACTATGGAGTCTTGGAGTGGCATCAGCGAACAGTGGGTTTGGTTTCCTTGGCTTTTAAACAGGGAAAGGTGTCTGAAACATCTGAAATATTTTGTGTTTGTCTAGTGAAGGTTTAATAAAACAGCCTCTCCTTGAGGGCAGCCTGCTCCCTCAAACACAGCTAAAGTGGTTTCCAGAAGAAGATAGACGTAAAACACAATTTGGAGCACAATTATAAAAGTGAACAATCAGGACCACTTCTGATTATCAATGTGAAAATCTGAGAAGCATCTCTGACGTTCTGTACTGAATATTTAGCTTTTGGATTGTATTTTTTTGAATTTCTCCTCTCATGGGCTGCTTAATCTAATAATTTTGAAGGCCTAATCTTGCTAATACATGAATTTGATGATTATTCCTTACATACGGAAAAATCTGTCCACAGGCTGCTGCCCCAAGTCCTGCTGTGGAACAGGCACTGGCAGCAGGCCCATGGGAGATCAGTGTCTCTGAAAAAGAGGATCAGCTCCTAAAAGGATGTGCTCACCTGACACCATGACACTGACCCCGAGACTCTCATTGTTTGTAAACTCCAAACAGTCTTTAAATTGTGTCACATCATTAAGTGGAAAGAAACACCTTTGACTTGTGGCCAAAACACTGTCAGAGCATCCCTCGATTGTAGCAGGAGCTGGTTGTAATTGTTCATCACCAACTGGCCAGGCAGTGACTGGGCACAGTGTCTGCAAAGCTGTGGCAGGTAAGTGGGGAAGAAACTGAAAAATTAAAGTTAGTACGTGGTGTGCTGTACTTTGCTCTCCCTGCTTGGTAGTACCTTAGAAATATTCTAGAGAGGCCAAGCAGGGGGTGAGGAGAGATCTGCTGTAAAGGAGGAGAGCTCTTGGTTTTAAGTGCACAGGCAACCCTTCACTCTATATATTTTTTTCTCAGCTAAAAGATAAGTCAGAAAAGTTGGTAGCATCCATCTCCCTCCAGTAGTTCAAATTCCTGGAGTTTTGGACTGGGGAATTGGCACTTTATTTTCAGTACACTGGCACTTGTGAGGAGTTCTCATGACACAGCAGTTGAAGACTTTTGTTCAATTGGTCAGAGCAAGTAGGATAGAATAAAGCACTCTGAATTCAGCCTGTTTTTCTTATTTCACAGGTTCATAATTAAATAGACACGTTTTCAGGAAATCTTTTAATATATAGTGAGAGATGCATGCATGATAAATAACACTAATTTCACAGTAATTAAGATTTTATTGGAGGTTTCCCTGTGATCCAAAAAGTTTCCCCACATTTCTGAGATTGTCTAAATTACAAATTTAAAGGAACTCCAGTGATAATTTTAACCATTTTCTTAGGTTTGCAGTTGTTTGTCCATCTGCAGAGAACAGTCTTGACCTTTGGGTTAAAGTGAGGGAGGGTGGCAGCTGGACTGGGGTGGTGGCACTTTCAGGAGTGACATTGCCCTGCAGTGTGGGAGTGTGGATCCACCTGCCCAGGTGAGTGTGCAGAGCCCTGTGCTTGGGTGTGCAGGGTGGAAGGGTCCCTTCTTCAAGGACTTCCAGTGCTTGTGCCAGGATTCTTGCACATCAGGGCTTTAGGCAAGGACAGGCCAACCTGATGTGTTAAAATGTGTAAAGTGCCAGGAGGAAAAGGTTTAGGTAGTTTGGGTCTATCCCAATCTTTAGATTTTTGGGAATGCCATGCGAGCAGTCCCATGGCAAGGATTGCTCCTCAGTATTTGGGGAGGTTTATAGCAAGTGACATTTCCCTGTCATTGGAAGTTGCCAGGCTGATGAACTTGGGAGATGTTTGTTTGGAAGGATGAATGGGGAGGGCAGCACCTTTAGGGCTGCTCTGCCGTGGCTGACCTGCCTTTTACTTGCCCAACACAAAAGCTTCCCCCAGTTAGGATATCCCACAGGATGACATCTGGGGGTATTAAAACTGCATTTAAATAGCCCAGATCTGTCCTCCCCCTGCAAATCTGCTGTGGCCAAACTCTGCACTCTCCCCTCTTCCATTGGTATCCTGGGAACAGTGGTGCCAGAGCCCAACAGGGACAAGCCAGAGCTCCTCCATTTTGTGTGTTGTTACTAGATGCCACAGAGCTGTGAGAATTATTCATTATTTACATTCTTTAAAATTTCATTAAAAATAAATTTCATTATTTACATTCTTTTTTACATTATTTACATTCTTTAAAACTTGCTTTTAGGAATTCAGTCATGTTTTCCTATGTCAGCTGAGAGAAACTTGCCCAGTGCTGCTGCAGGTGTGGGAAGGTGAGGAGTTCTGGGCACATTGCAGGGAGGCCTCGTAGCCACTGCCTGATCTTACTTTGTTCTGCCCCTTCAGAAATAACTTTCCTGTGAAACAGTTTATTTTCCCTTTGTTTTCCTGCTCAGCTTATTTACTGTTATTCTCTGGAAGCAGCTGGGTTGCACCCTGTCTGGTTCCCTCCTGGGAGTTTCCCTGTTCCGAAGTCAACAGAGGACTTGTACAAACAACACGAACAGCGTTTGGGCTGTGATATGGTACCATACTGCTGTGAAAGTGCTGAATAAATGCATAACAAATCTGGCTTTTACTGCTCTGTAAAAGTACTGCATGGTTTAACTTGAGCACTTATGTGCTTTTTCAATCCAATAACAAAATCAAGTTGCCAAAAAAAAAATAAAAAAAGAAAAAGAAGAAGTTGTGAGTGCTTTCTAGTTTGCTGTGATGCATTTGGTGCTCTAATTTCGAACAAACACGTTGGAGAGTTGCCCAATTATGGCAGATTGGAATATGAAGAACAATATATCTAATTTCCCAGGAGAGCAACGTGCTGATGTTTAGGCACAGCCTCTCTCAGTGAAAATGAAAATCCTCATGTTGAGTGTGTCACTGTTTATCTCCTTTGTTCCACTTAGAGAGGGACAAGAGTAAAATCTGGGTAAGTTATAGGTAAGGCCCTTCACCTTGAGGTGGAATTGGTGGGATCGATCATTTCTTTTTGAGAAATAAGAGTTTAGTTCTTTTAAAAAAATTATATTCTCACTTTCCACACTGATGCACAACAGTGGTATGTGATTTGAAGTTGTGGGAGGGTTTCCTTCCTATAGTAGTTTTTGTTTGCCCTTTTCATTCTATTTGCGTGGTGCAAATTCCTACATTTCCTACTTACTCCTACTTAAGTGGTGGGAATATATTTTGTGTGCAATATACAGATATTTCAAGGTCTCCATTTAGAGCACAGCTCTAAACCAGCTGTGCTGGTGGAGCTGAGCGTGCCAGTGGAGATGGGCACCATTCCTATCCAGCCCTCTCCTCCCCAACCCCAGGGGAGGCCTGCCCCTCCTGTCCCTGCAGCTTGATCCCAGAAAAACTCCCCAAAACTCAGTTCCCTGGTGGAAAAATGCCCAGGAGCTCATTTGGGCAGGGTGAGGGCAGGAGCTGATGTCTGAGAAGGAGGAAATGAGAGACGTGGGCAGCCAAGGTGTGAGGTAGTGCAGGGTGGGTGAAGCTCTGAGCACATTCATCCTGTGGGAATGTGCCTGGGGCTGCCCATACGTTAAACAGTAAATAAATACCCTAAAAATAGCTAAACCTGGTACCTACACAACACAAAGCAGGTCTGTGTGAGCATCCCCATCTCCTTGGCAACGGAAGCAGTCAGGGAGCAGGGAGGTTGAGTGTGGTGGGTGAGTGTGGCCAGCAATGGCTGTGGAAAAGACGAGGGCTCAACCCCCCAGTGCCGACATCACATTCTTGAGGTGCTGTCTTGGAGGGTTTGTAGGCTTGGATGGATTCTTCTGTGAGTTTATGAAGTTGCTTTGTGAGCGTGGAGGGAAGGTCAGGAGGTTTGGGATCCCCTGGGCTCCTCCTGCCATGGGCTGCCCCTGCTCCCAGCCCACCTAATTTATGAACAGATACATATATACATGAAATATGTGTGTCTGTATATATATATTTTTTATGTATTTGTGTATAAATACATGCATACACCAAGAAATATTTATAAAAGTCTGCTTTATGTGTATGAAAGATGCATGTTTTTGATACACTCAGGTGGGGCTGACTCTGTGACCCACCACCTCTCCTGTACCCCTGATCCTGACAAAAGCTGATTTTGCAGAACTGGGGAGTGTAAGTGTTGCTCAAAGCTGCTTTAAAGGTGTAAAACGGAATCATTTTATAATTCTCCAGGAAGGAGCCTCTTGGATGTTTCATCCTGCTCATGGAAACCACAGGGGGATGCTCCCTCTGCGGATGGGGATGCTAAGGGAAGTCATCGAGGAAAACTCCTGGGTCTTTTTCCTCTTATACCCAGCAAGCACTCTGGTTGTAGAGTATTTTGGAAAGGGAGTGGGGTGAGGAAGTGTGAGAAGCTGAGAGAAAAAAAGAAATCAAAGTGTTGACAAAGTAGTTCAACACTCAGCAGGAGTTTAATGGTAGAGAGCCTGGCCCGTGTGGAGCCGGGTGGGGGCGAGGAACGAGGTCAGTGCCGGGCTCTCCCTGCCCTGGGGGGTGAGGGAGAAGGCACTAATGACTCCCGGGAAAAAATAATACAAAGAGGTGAGAATCGTGGAGGCAGCTGGTCCTTGTTTTCCGTGCCTTCACCTGTCAGAGGGGATTAACACCGTCTGCATCCCATCCGTGCCTCAGCTGAATTCCCGCTGAGGGAGGGCATGGAAACCCTCGGCTGGGCTCTGTAATTGCTGTTATTTCATTAGGAAGGAGCTGTATCCGTTTTCTCCCCGCGCAGGGAAAGGCTCGGAGCCCGCACTGGCGGCTGCCTCGCCTCATCAGGCAGCAGAGGGTGCTCTGAGCCCGGCTATGCTCCGGCCCCGCTCCATCCCCGCCTCGGCGGCGCTCCGGCCCCGCTCCATCCCCTCTCCATCCCCCGCAGGGAAACATAGCCCTGCCGAAACCACGGCCCACGGTGGGGCAATGCTTTTTCTGCTTAATACAAAGTACGAATTATTAATTTGTTGACTGCTAAATAATGGAAAGTGGGGAAGGGAGAAAAGGGGATGTAGCTTGGATGATGTGGAAGGAGCCCCCCCACTCCAATTAAAAAGCATTAATTTAAAGAAAAGGAATGGGGAAAGAACACTGTGTGCTTCAGTAGCGTTTGATCAGAATGTCTGCCCCAGACTATTAATGTATTTAAGTCTTTTTGGGGGGCACAGCTACTGAGTGGAGCAAATGTCTGTGAGCTACAAGAGCAAAGGCAGGTACAGGCTGAGGGAAAATGTGCAGAAGAAAATGAAACTGTCTATTAGAGACATTTACAAACAGGACAGAGATGTTCAAAGGGAGCTTCTGGTGATGGCAAGATGTAAGAAAATCGGTGTCGAGAAGTGCAGTACACGCAGAATCAACATTTTAAACATTGCCTCTTAATTTCCCCCCTTCTTTAAAGTCCTGCAATTCCTGCGAGTTGCAAATGTATGAGGGTGCACGTGAGTTGTGTTTGGAGAGGCTGGAGGTAAGCCGAGCCAGGAGCTGTGGATGCTGGAGGTAAAAAATTCCAGCTATCCCAGGAATGTGCTTTGGGACTGCGGGGCTGCAGAGCAGGGTCTGTCCGGGTTCCTCTCCCAATCAGCTTCACTGCTGCTTCCTGCCCTTACCCTAACCCTGACTCCTGCACGTGGAGGAGCAGGATGCTGTGGGCTTCCCAGCTGCCCGGATCCAGCCAGGATCCCTGTGGCACTTGGCCCTAAATCCCAGATGATCTGTGCTGAGCTGTGCATCAGAGGGATTTCCCTCCCCTCATCCATCGGCGAGGAATGCAGTGATGGAGAGAGACGAGTGCAGGGCCAGGCTGTGGGGACAGCAGTGGGGTGGACCCTGCTTGCATCCCGTCCATCCATCCATCCATCCATCC
>VZUA01116898.1:0-18781 GCA_013401035.1 Horornis vulcanius
CTCAGAAATATCGGGCCCACAGTCCCTGGTGAGGGGGGAGAGCAGGGCCAGGAAGAAGTGGATGACAGAGCTCTGTGCCTGGGACTGGCTACATGGCACCTGGGGGACCAGAGCATGGAGACAGTGGATCAGATCCACAGCAGTGGGTGAGGAGAATGGGCTGGGAGGATGCAGGAGGGGTCTCTGCAGACCCAGGAATTCATCTCTCCTCTTTATTTCAGCCATAGCCTTTCAGGCCTTAGGGACAGACCCCGAGCCCTCCATCCAGTCCCCAGTGGCTCAGACCATCCTGGTGCTGAGTGTTCTCAGTCTGCAACAAAGATCCAGATGGACCCTGCAAGCACTGTGGTGCTGCTGAGCCAGACACACAGGTCACCTTCCTCGAGGACATTGGGAATTCTTTAATTACATTTCTAATGAATTTAATAAAATAGCTGTAAATCTATGATTGAATAAGGCCAGGCCTGGCAGTGCCCTGGGCATGCTGAACAACCCACATCCTTCGAGCCTCCCCCTCCATTCCCCTAGTCTCTGGCTGCTTGGACACTGACTCCTCACTGAGCTCCTCATAAGTTACAGATCTGGACAGGATGAGATTTGGAGCTGGCTGATGTTTCATGAGCTGCTTAGGACACATTCCTAACCCGGAATATGTCTACACCACCTTCAGTAAGGACCTGCTTCCTTTTAGACCACAAGAGGATCACCTACTGTGTGGTGCTTGGGTTTGTGGAATCTGTCCATTCTAGCAAAATTAAGCCAGGCTTGGTTTGGGGCAACAAGGTTTCTCCAGGACTAAGGCGGCATGTGAGGGAGATTCCTCTCCCTGTGCTGAGCCACCCATTCCTGGGGCTCACCATGTTTGTCCTCTCCTCTCTCCAGTCATGAACACAAAAAGCCTTTGGGCTGCTGGCAGAACAAGTGCCCAGGAACTGTCTCAGCCTGCTCCTGTTACTTACAGAAGTTTCTGCCACAGACTTGCCTTCCCAAAATCTCGTATCTGCCCATCAGGCATTAACCTCAGATGATCTCTACGCAAGGCAAGCAGAGGAGCTCAGGCTGGAAAGCAGCAGGTACAATAGAGGATGCAGGTAGAAGGCAGAATCAATGACTTCAAGAGAAAAACTACAATTGCACCCCATGCTGTCACAAAAAAACAAGTCATATCCCAGCTAAGAGAGAAGAGAATCACACTTTTTTTCCACCAGCCAATGACTTAAATTGATCTAATGTAGGAAGTCATCCTGACTAATCCTAATTTTATAGAGTCTAATGATCATCACTTAGCTGTGATCACACTTTACTCAGTGTGTGAAAGGAACACAGGTCGAGTTACGGTGGATAAGAAGGCAAGTGAGAGATTATCTGCTTTACAGCTGTTGAAAATGAGGTAGGAAAGGAGGCTGGAGGGGAATAAACCCACCCTGACTGAGCAAGGCATTTCCTTAGCACATCACAAACTGTATGAATGGACCCTGAGCAACTGCAGAGATCTCCACTCTGTATTGGTTTTTTAAAGATTACTCTCCCTGTAATCTGCCTTTTAGGATCTAAATGGGCCATGACAAAAGACCTCTGATTAAGCACTTCTTTTGCTTTGTTACACTTCTAGGTGAAATTGGTGTTCCTGAAAATAAAATAACAATAAAAATGAAAAGAGGGAAGGACTCATTGCTGCCTCACAGTGCTGGAGGCTCTTCACTGTCTGGTCCAGATTTGCTGGAATTTTAGCCAAAACTCATTCTGGGTCAAATGCAACATTTTACTCAACCAGAAAGAAATAATTTAATTTTAGGTTTGGGGAAACTTATGATAGCTCTGTGAAACATTCATATTAAAAAAAATACTTAGGATGCTTTTTTTTCTACCTTGAAGAAAACTTTTTAAGTATTTTAAAAGAGAACGCATTCACCAAAACAGACAAAACTGCAAAATTATTTGGCTAACCCATGCCTGCATTTCAATAAAATGATTATGAGCTAGTCCATCCAGCTTTACTATCAAAGGAAAGTAAGCTTCTCATTTAAGTTTCTTTTTTCCAGTGGGATTTTGCACAGCTTAGAAGAGACTTTTTTCCCTAATTTTCTTTAAAATTTATCCAAGAATTAGCCTTATAACGAACATGGTGGCTGCAGGGGGAACAAGCAAATTAAAGTAACTAAAACCAAAATCAACAAAACCAGCAGCATTTCCCCAATGTTTTCTCTGTGCTTGGGGAAAGGAAAGATAAAACTGAACAGCACAGTGCACAGGGAGCCCATCTTCTCTCCCTTCAGGAATCCAAGTGCTTGTTGTTCAGCAGTGAGGACATGCTTCCCAGGCATTACAGCTTGTACAGATCCACAGCCATTTAGCAAACCAGGGTGCACACACTACTTCAGCTCAAAGCTCTGATTTTTTGCTTTCCCTTAGGACAAGTGAAACACTGCATTACACAAATGTAGTACAAGTAAGTGGCATCTCTGCTGAACAGTGCAGATGATGCTTGCAGGACACATGCATGGCTGGAAGGTTAAGCTCTGAAGTGATGAAGTGACAAAGTGAGGAAGGGTGGGGAGGGGAACTCCTCTTTCCTCTGTGATGGCCATTGTGCTCTGGTAGGGAGGAGAGACATATCTTTCTCATGGAATCTAAACTGCATACAAAATAGGATGCTAAAGGGTGGAAGATAACACATCTGAACATCTCTCAGAATTCTGCTTGTTGGCAGTGGAGGAGAAGGAGCCGAGGGAGTTCAGTCCCAGAAACCACATCAGCAGTGCCAGGCACAAACACCTGAGCCAGTAAGGGGGTAAATGTCCCCATGGCTTGCTAAGGTAAAATCCTCAGCTTGGTAAGCTAGGCATTTCCTGTCACATATAGCAGAATGAGTTAATCTTTCTAACTCCTTCCCTCTGAAAAAGTGATTCCATAACTCCCAGTTCACCAAGCAGAAGGAACCTGGATTGCAGAGCATTGCTGGTACAACTGAGGTAAATCCTCTTTAAAGGTCTTTCACTTCCTGGGAGAATTGGTTCTCCTTCATCTCCGAGGGAATTTTTCACAAGCCCTGAATCTCTTGGCACTCCAAACACACATCTGTTTTTTATGGGTCCACCCAGTTCTCATCCAAGGAACTGAACAAATATTTTGGTTAATGAAGAGTTCAAAGTCTGGATTAGCTGTTTGTTCCAACTGGTTCCTGAATTAAGCAGCCAGACTGGGAAGTCAGAAGGATCTCTGAGCAACTGGCCAAGCCCTTGTACCTGTAAATCTGATGGGCTGAATCTGCTCTTGTTTGCCCTCCTGCACACACACCTGAAAAGGTCAGGGAAATCACTCCATCCTGACAACTCTGGAGTAGAAGGCAAAAGCAGAGGAATATCTGAAAGCCCCTTGTGTTTTTCAAGTTTATACACTGCTGTTCCAAGGGAGAAAAGAAGTGAACTTCTTCTCAGCCTCAGAGACCTGAAGATTCATCAATGTCCATACAGATGTCAGAACAACTTTGTCCTTCATCTCTCCTTGAGATCTCAAACACCTGCTACAATATTCCTTTAAACAAAAGGGCAGTTGGTGTTCCAGATGTTCTACTTTGCAACTGAATGATTTTTTTGTCCCTTCAGCATCCATCCCCATGCTTCTTTTTGCAATTCTGTTGCCTAATTTGCAAGAGCAAATTGCTTGAGAGCACAATCTTTTGCCTTTCACCTCTGCCCCATTAGTCATTAGGTGTACAACTTTCGAAGTAAATATTCCAAGGACAGAAGTAGGAGGTAGCAGAAGATTTTGCTTTTGGGGGCAGGCTCTGTGGATAATTCTTGAATGGGGGGGATTAATAAAGCAGTAGAAAACCTGAAGTTTTAGTGGTTCAGCTCCTTTCCTATCAACCCTTGAAAAAACAGTGAAAGAGAGCCATGATTTGCCCAGAGAAGAAGGCAATTAGATAAAGCAGGATGCATGTGTGTTTGATAAACTCTTCCCTCAAACCATCAGTTGCTGTTCCAAAATGTGCATAGAAGCTTGGTGTTCCCACTAGAAAGAAGCTTCTCCAAGGCTCCCCATCAGAATGGGGAGAAGGAAGGTGGGAAGTAAGAACAAGGAATTGAGTTGTCCAAATTGAGCCTGCAGAGCCACACCTCATGTGCTGCCCCCTCCAAGTGTCCAAGTCTTGCTTGTCCTGGGATGATGCACCATGAACCTTCAGATGCAGCTGTTACCAGAGCCCTGAGCTGAAGCATCACAGCCCCTGGATCCTGGCTCCACTGCAATAAACCTTTGGCAGGGGCTGACTCTTCACTCCTTCCAATGCACAAATATCCTCGACCACACCTCTGGGGAGAGAGGAAATTGTCAGCCAAGCAAATTGCTTTTTGGATTGCTTTTTGTCCCCTTGTGAGAGCTTAACTTTATGAACTATCATGGGAAGGAGTGACATGATCAGGTGAAAGCCCCACATCCCAGAGGTTGCTGCAGAGGCACAATATATATTAATAAACTAATTCCTTTCAGCTAAGGCAGAAGTACAGAGCAGCCACTGCTTCTTCAGAAGACTATAGATTTTTGATGAAGCAGTGTGGAGAAAAAGACCTATTTTATGCCTAAATAATAAAAATAATAAAGGGAGACAAATAAATAAATAAGTAAATTCTGCTTGATAAATGCATTATTAGCTGTAGTAGGAGCAATTACCAGAAGAATGGGAAGTGACAGCTGCAGGTCCCAGATAGCCAAAGCACAAAAGGGGAATTTTAGACAAATGTCCTTCAGATAATGGATTTGTTTCTCGTCTAGTTTGGGGAGGGAGGTGGGAGGTATGGGAAGCATTAACAGGCTGTGCTTCACATGGGGAGCAGAGATGCTGCAGGAACAATTTAGCTTTTTTTTTTCCTTCCCTGGCGCATCTGACTTCATATTTGTTAAAGCAATGTGGGTTTGTCTGTCCTCGCCCTCCTTGCTCAGAGCTATTCTCATAAAGAGAAAGAAAAAAGGGTCCTGGGATTACCTTCTCCATAAGCATGCCTGTTGCAGGACTGGAAGCTCAGATAATGAAGAGACTGAGGTGACCTCTGGGAATGGGATCACCAGCTCTGGGAGTGTCCATGCTGGGGAGCAGTGGAAACTTGATGGCAACAGAAACAATCCAGAGGCTGCTCTTAGGAGGCCACTTCCTCCAGATACCTCAGGGACTTGCAGAAGTAAGGCGTGCCCAGGGTGTCTCATTCACCGGGCTCTTTGCTTTGCCTGATCAGCCTCCCCAATACATGAAACCCTCTCTCCCCTTAGCATATCCCAAGTCCATTGCCCAGGGCAATGCATTTCAACACAGCAGCCCTGGTGGGCCAAACCAGCATCTCTTCCACTGTGATGCCTTTTATGTCTGTGAGCCCTGTGTCACCCGACCTCAAGCTATGTATCCCCTCTGCTAACTGATGCTTGGCTGGGACATGGAGGAGAAGCACCTTGATGGAGCCATGGCATCATTCTGCTCCAGAGCTCGTGCCAAATATCTAAGGTAAAGTTCCTGGGATCTTGCTATAAAATCTTGCTTCAATGCTTTTCCCAATAAGGATGAACAGTGAAAAAAGGGAAGTAAATTCCTCCATTTTTTCTTCTGACCAGTTCTGTCCATGCCCCTAAGACTGGCATTTGGAGCCACACCTGTTGCCCTTTTCGTGTGGAGTAGACACCTTCTGGTGCTTTAACACACAGCACTTTTTCAGCCACACAGTAATGAAAGCTTTCAGCCTTTTCAGGAGCAAGGGAAGGCATAGGTGATGGAAGGTGGAGGGAGAATGACTCCCCTGGATAGCAGTGCATTCCATAATAACAGTGTGAGGACCAGTTGCAATTTTCTGGGGATGATGACACTGAGGTCAGACCAGCTGCATTGTAATTTACATGCAGGAAAATGTAACTAGACATGACCAGACAATGAAGGATCACTCTTTCAGTTATTATGAACAAAGAATATGCAGCAGGAAATCATAGAGGCCTCACTACAAGACCCCTTTGCCTTCAGCTTAGCTCCATCCCAGCATAATTATACTCCCTGATTTGCATTAATATTTTCTCCTGCTTCTTGCATGTCTTCTTCTCCCTGTGTGTCCTTCAGAGCCATTAACAAAGATTTCCCAACCCTACTATGGATCCCCTGAAGGCATATATAAACCTTCCTCACAAAATATGATCAGTCCAGCCTGAGGCAACACCCAGGAGGGAAGATTTCAGCCTGAGTGGTTACAATTTGGGAAAGGTGCAACAGAAAGTGGCATCTAATAATAGGAAATGTAAGGCAGCCCTAATAGAAAGCACATTACAGGCCTGTGCTCTGCATATAATGTCTCCAAGTTAATTGCTCATCAGTTTGGTACATAAACAAAGACTGATGCTGTGACTGTGCAAGCGGCAGGGCTCATTCCAGCATGAGCTTCTTGCTGCTAAAAAAAGACTCTCCCTGTGTGCTGTCCCCTGCCTGCCCAGGATGGAAGTGTCTGGGAAAACAGCTCCCCACAAAACCAGGTGGCCCTCCTGGACCTAAGGAGCTGAGGGTCTGTCACCCTGAGGGTCTGTAACCCTGAGGGTCTGTCACCCTGTGCTCTCTCCTGTCAATAGATGTGTCGAGCTGGAGCAGGGTTGCTGCAGTATCTGTTCATCTCAAATGCAATCCCTTCTCCAGCTCCAGGAAGGCTTACTGTCAGATCTTTGGTAATTGCAGCTCATGGCTGATGTTTTGAAACTCTGACAGTTTTGCTTTTGTATAAACAGGCACCTACAGGCTGTGGGACAGCAGCACTGGCGCTGCTGATACAGTTATCAGAGCAAAGTCTGAGGCTGGGAACAGGGAGCATCCTGCAGTTAGAATATGCCCAGAGGACTGGAGGCAAACCCAGCAGTGTCCCTGCTGAGGTGTAGGAATATGCTTAGGTCTGAAGCTGGAGGTCTGAAGGAATCTGAGGGAAGAGAATTTATCAGGTGGGATGGGTAAAGGTTAGAGGACAGTAAAACAGGATTGTGAGGGGGTTACAGAAAAAACAGATTACCAGCAGATAGACTTGGTTATTCTTTTCTTACA
Organism: Horornis vulcanius; assembly: GCA_013401035.1. Classification (NCBI taxonomy): domain Eukaryota; kingdom Metazoa; phylum Chordata; class Aves; order Passeriformes; family Scotocercidae; genus Horornis; species Horornis vulcanius. Next base: position 7,055 of record VZUA01116898.1, read on the forward strand.
GGGATCTAGATTCATCCCACATGAAGACAGGTAGGACAAGTTCATCCTACCCAATCTTCTGTAGGTGTCACCTGGAAATACATTGGCACAGACAAATGAGTATTCAGATCACATTTATAGACTACTGAAAAGAGGAGAGGAATCCCGTTCATGACATCATGATTTGTTTTGTTGGATTTTGCTTCTCCATCCCTTTTGCCATTCCTGTGTGCCCAGGACTCTGCTTATTGCTCTTGAAATGTTACCACAATTCCTGCTCTGGTTCCTCATTGCCATCATTCCCCTCTGAGCCTAGAAAGGGAAGGGGAGAGAAGGGGAAGCAGTATTATTGTTTTGTGAGATGGATAGTGGCTCTGTGGTCCTTCACATCCAGGAGAGGTCAGTCCACACCACCAAGTGAAGCATCACTTCTTAAACATCCCCTACTTTCTCAGGAGTGGTTGTTCCTGTGGTAGCAGCTGAAGCTCCTGCATGGTTGTGACACAGATGGAAATGAGATCACTTCTCTCCCAGGCAGTGCAAAATTTAGCCTATTTCCACTCCTGTGCACAAGCAACAGGAGAGGGCAACTCAGTCCCAGAGCTCAGTACACACTTGCAGGGATAGGGGTATGAAGGAGGGACTGTTGCAGGGAGATGCCCATTGATGCCCAGAATTAATCCCTACACCACCCACAAAGTTACTGATCTCTGGATCTGGATCCAGAGATCCAAACCATCCTATCCATGATCCATAGGTACCCTTGGGTACCATGGTATCTCACACGGGCGCTATTTTCTCCTTTCCCCACAAAGACATACTTTTCCTGTCCTGAGGACAAAGACAACAACCTGGGAGCCCAGAAAGGCTGTCTCCATCATATGGAAGATTGCACAGCCATCCTAGCAGGACAAACATCCCTTTTGCAACAGTTTCTGCTTTGTCCCTGGGGCTGCCCAGAATATCTCCGCTGGTTAGAAGGGCGTACACACACATCTAAGTATGTGTGCCTGGACTGAGGTGGGCATGAGCAGGAACTCCATGTTCACCCCTCAGTAAGGTCAGCATCTCACAACTATCTGATGGGTCTTTAAGTCTGCACCAAGCCTGTGGCCACCACATGGCACTGAAGACTGAACCTGCATGACTTGCTAAGAATTGCATTACATCCTTGTCTGTCCCTGCTGGGACAGAGCTCCTTGGCACTTGGCTTGGCAAGATTTTCTAAGTAGACTTAAGGGCTATCTATGAGAAAAAACAAAAATCTGGTATTCCTGATTGCATGAACAACTGGTCTCACCTGGAATCATACAGCAGGAGGTGTAATGAAGTGTTGGTGTTTGGCAGCAAATAGGTCTAGACAGATCACCAGGCTGTTTCTAAATGGCAGAGAATGAATGGCCAGAGGTGAAAATTGTCTGTTCTCTGGAGTCCGCTGTTTGTAATAGTCTCGCTGCCCAGAAGGATACTGTAAGTTATCCCATGGCAAAAGATATTCTAATTTGTCTTCAGCTCAGCCTACAAGTCTGTAATCAGTGCTGCTAATCTTTAATAAAAGGGGTTCACAGGAGCCTTTGTTTTTAATGACATGGTGGGTGATAGCTCTTGTTATATCCCCTCTCAGAAAGCATCTGATGGGGAAAATGTCTCCCTTGACAGTTTGCTTAAATTTTCATTTGCTAAAACACTGAATAAACTTCTTGTTTGTCTAATGGAACTGGAAGGAATTGTGACACATTTTATTGTTTGTTTACTTCCTCACTGGGGCACCAGCTAAATTGAAGATGGCATCACATAGCAGTGAGAGTCAAGCTTCTTAGTTTAACTGACTGGTTTGCAAACAAGGGTCTCCAAAGTACTGCTGAGCCACACAGATTTTACAGTGACCACGGACTGAAACACATCAGTGAACTACAAGCAGGAGAAGCAGTGCAATGGGGACCTAATCCCAGAAAAGCTGCTTCTTTTGCAGGGTATCTCACAGAGGCACTGGTCAGGTGGTGTCTATAAAATCAGAAATGGGAAGACAAAGAGGGCAAATTTTCCTACAAATCCTACATAATTAGCAGCTGCTGCTGGATTAATGCTAGCTCTAATTCTGAATGGGTGGAAGGGGGTCTTGCCTGAATTCCCTCTATTATTCACTCTTTTTATGCTCTTAAAACCAGGAGTAAAATTACTCTCATTTTACACTGCACTAAGCAAGGAGAGAAGGCAGCAGTCGAGATGCAGACAGAGGAGCAGTCCCCCATGGATTGGTGAGATTTTCAGACAGATCAAATGTTGAGCTTCAGGTAATTGGCAGAGATCCTTTAATGTCTGAGTTTAACACTCACCTACTAGAAGAGAACGCAATTAGACAATGAGATTTGGAAGAGTCTGAAGTGCCAGGTATAATAATTCAGCTGTAGTGAGCTGTTCAGAGGAAAGCTAAAGGCTGAGAGCTGTCAATTACAGCAGAGGTGAATTAATACAACCAAATTCATGCACTGAAGCGTCTTATTGCAATGATCACATTTTATTATGAAGCAGTTTGGGTGAGGTTTTTTTTTTAATTTATTTATCTATGTTAATTTTGTACAGAGGCAAATAAGTTATGAGTTGGGAATTGTATTAATTTCACTGCTTGGAAATATTTTAATAGCTGATTAGGTTGTTTGTTAGTTGATGCTTTTATCCTCTCTTCTTTCTGCTCATTAGAAAATTAGTCTTTTTTACAAGAAACACCACAGGCTAGCAAACCATAACTTCTCCTTGTTTTCATCCCCCACAAAATTTACTGGTTGCCCCCAAAACTCAGCTTCTTTACCACACATTTCCTTGGTTCCCTGTGTGCATTTAAGGATTTACCTCTCCAGTGCAAACAGAAGCTGATTTTAATGTCTGGAGCAAAGTCTCCCCATCCTCCCCAAGGCAAAATACTGCATTTCATTCATACAGCAAGCACAAAGGGGCTCAGCAATCAGAAACCACAACCAAGGAAAATCATCATAGAATTACAGAATGATGAGGGTTAGAAGAGACTTCAAACCTTATTTAATTTCAACACCTCCTCCATAATCAGGATCACGTTCCACTAGTCCAGGTGTCTCAGGGCCCTGCCCAGTCTGGGCTTGAACACTTCCAGGGATGGAGTATCATAATTCAGCCACATCCAGCAAATAATGTCACATTTAGAGGGCAAGATTGCACTGCACCCTCCCAGCCTGCCATCAGCAGCACTGTTTGCAGATCAGGCAGGCTGGAAGGGAACCACACAGTTTGGAGGAAATGCTGAAGTGCCTTCCGGTTCTAGGTCATGATATATCACCCAGGCAAAAGTCACTGGTGTGTGGTGCACATTTGGGATCGGTAGGAAGCTGTCTCTTTACAGGACATGGCACAGAGGACACCAGTGAAGCCAAGGACCATGTACACAGATTGGACACTGCACAGGCAGGCAGGAGGCCAATGCTGCATTCTTGCAGTGAGCAATGCTCCTGGGGTCTCCAGCCAGCACCTTGGAACTGCACAGACCTGATCTTCTGGGAAGAAGAAAGGAAAAAGCAGAGCTGGGGAAAGAATAAATAAATTCTGTGATCTCTCTTGCTTCCTTATGAAACTATGTGAAATAGAAACAACAATCTTTGAAAGCCCTGAGATGATACTGGGAGTTTTGCCCATCCTATTCAAAGAAACAGAAATGTCTGAATATTTGCCACTTTTACATTCTAGACATCTTAGGCAGTTTTGAGAAGTTAATTAGTTTTTCACCTTGAGAGGACAGTGCTCCAGGACTTTACTCATCCACACATGTGGGACAGGTGATGTGAGGTTTGTGATCTGCTAAGCCTTTGCCTATGGTGTAGCAAGAGTGTCTGCAGCTGCCAACCACAGCCCCTGCCTCTGGCAGGTCACTCCGACCCTCGGCTGTCTGCCTGTCCATGACCTGCTCTGAATGGGAAAAGCCTTTAAGTGCCTCAAAGTGAGGGAAAAGACCATTTCATTGCGTTGGCTGCAGATATATCAGCACAGCCTCAACAACTCTAGATGCTGGAAGCTCAGAAAGTTAGAGGAATTCTACAGTAACATTTTTCTTTGCCTTAATTACCGAAATAGACAAATGGGAAATTGGCCCATCATGAAGATAAATAGCAATAAAAAAATGCAGTTGAGAAAAGTGTTCCTGCTAAATTATAATTAACCACCCACCAGCAGCTACCTGACAGAGGTGAGAGGGGAGGCTGCGAGCAGCCAGTCTCATTGGCCCTCAGCTCTACTGCAGTGCTCCTTGTTACTGCACCTCTGGGGCACTTAACGCACCATTTTGCTTTCAGTGCAATTATAAAAGGCCACTTACATTTGCCACCCCCCCGCCTTTGTCTCCCCACCCCAAGATCTCTAATAGTCTAAATTATCAGCAAATTGCCTATTTGATAAGGGCAAGCCATTTTGCATTGAGAGCTGAACTATTTCCCACTTCTGGGGGATAATATTAGGCAAATAACAAGCATCATTCTTTTGACATGTACAATTATTTGGCAAGTGTATGTTTGAATAGCCTGCTCCTTTGTGTGACAGAGTCCGTTCCCCATTAGCATATTTGACAGATGAATATGCTTGCTCCTTGTGGAAAAACCTGGCAGTAACCATGGTGATTGGGAGACAATGTTTTGAGTGAGAGATGTATTATCAATTTCAACTGGAAGTGGAAAAAAACGAAGTGTACCGCTAAGGAGCTGATCTGCAATACAGGAGATATACATTGTTCCCAGGTAATTAAACCAATCTTGGTACTACTTTTAAACTCACATAAATTAGAGTCAGAGGTATCTTCCTGTTTTGCTGTTTTGCTGGTTTCCAATGGAGGTTTTTCTCCTTGAGTTTTAATTAACTTTCACTTTGAAGGAACTGAAATATGGTGTTCTACATCCTCCAAAGTTTTGGGGACCCCAGGACAAAGTGGACCACAAGGACTCACCATGTACCTAGGTGTGTCAGGGAGGAGGTGAGTACCCGGCCTTAGCAATCCCCACCACCTTTTGGTTTACTGTGGCTGTATTTGGAGCTGTCCTTTCAGAGCTGTGGAAGGAGATGTGGAGGGAGATGTTGCCCTCATGTCACCCATCAGAGCAAGTTGCTCAGCAGGGGCTGTAGAGATCTTTCCTGACCTTGCTGGACCAAAGCCAAAATGCAGAGGCTAGTTCCCACCTCGTGGATCTGATTTCACGTCAGGGTAGCTCTGATATTTGTACTGGGTCCCAGCTCCTCCTGTGCACACAGATTTCCCAGTGGAAGCTCTAGGGAGGGAGTCAGGTAAACTTGGGGTTACCTGGTGCATCTCAAGAGACAGCTCTGGATACAGAACCAGACCATCATAGGGAGGAGAGGTATCCTTATGCCTATGTTTGATCAGAGTGGCTGTTCTTGTGCCTCTCCTCCTTGGGAAGGAGACCAAATAACACATGCATAGCAATGATTTGCATTGAATCTTTTCCATTTAAATCTTTACAAAATGGATAAAAAGCATCTCCATTTTGTCCTGGTAGTTACTTTGCATCAGCTTTGCCGGGAATAGACTGACAAAACACCGAGGCAAGGAGGATGAGGACCAGCTTTTCCTTCATGTTATGTTAATAATAAAACCAGCAAACTGAAAGCATTGCCTAGTCCCTCTCCAAAGTCCCTAAATCTCTGTCATACATAACCCCACATTACGGAAAAAAAAGGCAAAAAGGCAAATTATAGCAACAAAGTTATTATTAGCAGTTTGATTAGGAACATATTCTCTACAGTCCTTCATTAGAAGGAATGTCCCTGCCTTTTTAGACATAAATTTGCCACCATTTCCCACACACCTGGTACTCTCTCCCTTTTATTACTGTAAAATATCAACCTGGAAAATGCTGAGTCAGGTGCCTGAAGTCAGAGAAGGCAATTTTTACTGGAGTAATGAAGCCCTCTGCTTTTTCTGCCTTTTAGGACCTTTTGTTTTCTTTTTTTTTCTTTTTTTTTTCCCTTGCTTTTTCCTTGTTACTGAAATTATTTTAGCCAAACGTTTGATTTTATTTTTCTCCCCACCCCCAGCTTCTGTCCCCATTACTCTCCCTGTTTTGGACTTTGGCAGGTTGAGAGATACAATTAGAGCCAGTGTTTATGGTGTCGGCCATATGACTCGCAATCCAAACACCAGCTGCATGGGAATCTCGGAACAGCGCTCCCCAAGGCCACCATGCCGGTGGCAGGGCATGCCCGCCCAGCTGGGACACGCAGGCTGTCCCCCGTGGGGCTGTGACTTCACAAGAGTCTTGCCATGCCCCTGGTGCAGAGCCCTGCTGGTGTCACAGAGGGGAGTGCTGTGCTCAACACCCAGCCTTGGAGTGGTGGAGGCTTCTGGCCCCCTTCAGGAGCCCAGCTGCAAATTCCTGCAAGACTGCAGCACCACAGTGCAATTTCTTTCATTGTAGCACCTGTGTGCCTCCCAAAGCTTCCAGCCAGCCTTGGGGAGCCTAACTCTTGGGAGTTGCATGTGCTCCTGGGTTTTTTATTTTCCATGGGAAAGGAGGGGAAATAAGGTAGGAGATAGACTGAATGCGCCCTTATTCAGGAGCATACAGTGCCTTACGTGCAAGGTCTAGGCCAGCAAGGGGACTAAGGTTTCCCTTTTGTCAGAGGGCCTTTAGGAAGCAGTTTGACTCCCTGGAAGACCAGAGAGCCTTAGTACCACTGATGAAGCACACAGACAGGAGCTCTCAGGGCACAAAGCACCTCCTCTCCTGAATCAGATAGATTTATGCCCGCTTTGTTGCAGCAGTGACCCTCTCCTTCCCACCCCAAAGATAACTGACAATGTGGCAAGAACAGTGGGTCTTTGCTTGATCCATTGGCTCAGCTACGCCAGTGACAAAAACATGGCAAAAAAATCCATTGTTGCAATCATGAATGCATTTCACCCATGTCTAAAGAGAAGAGTTTTGTCCCAGATGGTGCAGACTATTTTTTTTAGTGGAGAAGGCTGTTTAAGTAATTTATTTTCTAGAAATAGTTCTGTAAAAAGGCAACCTGAGCATCTTTGCACCCAGCTGCTTTTCAGGAAACCTAGCTCCAAGCTGACAAAGCTGGGATTTCCTCTGGGTCCATTGTGACATTAGCAGATATGCTTTTAAAGATGTCACATTCATAAAATAGCAAGGATGTGACTTGACTGAGGCAGGCATTTCCCAGGCTGTTTATCACCCTCTAACAAATGAATGAGAGCTTTTGATGCTCACAGACTCTAACTAGACCAGAAGGGCACGCCCTGGGACTGCACCAACTGCCCTGCTCTTCTCTGAGACCATAAAGCTACCTGTCCCAGGGACTAACACACAGACCACTGAGCAGCTCTTCATCCTGAAGGAAGCTGGGGAGCTTTACATGTCCCATGGTGTGGCCTGACTCTGAAATGTGTCCACTGCTGCATTTCCAGTATGCTGCTCTTTAACAGTATGTGGCAACACCATGCAGCAATTCAACACAGGGAGGGAGGAAGGCTGCCACACATACCTCAAATTGCCTGAAGGAATTAGCCCAACACTAACCTTTCCACAGGATGCAGGCTCCCAGCCCTCACCAGTCTGAATGTCATGGCTGATTTAGGATCTGAGGCTCTAATACTCACCTAAAAATCAGCAAGAAAGATCTTGCCTGGGTTAAAGATTGTCATCCTGCCCCAAACTAAATCTGTATGAGAAGGGATGGGAGAGGTTTCCCAGCTAAGCACTTAATTCCCAGTGCTGTTATCTACAGTAACATGTTTGGTCCTCATATGGTGCCCACAAAAATTAATAGAAAGTGAAAGAAAGAAGATGGAACATATAAAATTTCTCAAAACATGCAATAAGTTTTATCAATCAGTGTTCAGATTTCTAAAAGAGAAGAGCCTGAAATGAGAATAGTTTATGTAATAGAAGTGTTAAGTGAGAGAACAAGAAGAATGAAAATAACTTCCATTACATTGTGACATCCCAAGGCCCAGTCACACAAAACAGGAACTGGGTGGCAGTAAAAGGGCAAGGCACACTAGGTGATGGGGTAGAAGTTTTCTCTGGGATCAGACCTTGCTCCATCTCATATAGATAGAATGCTTAAAGCATGGACATCTTCCTGTGAGTCTTTTACACTGCCTAATTTAGGTTTTACACAATGCATTTCTATGCACGTGGCTGCAGAGAGCAATTGAAAACATCTTAATGAGGTGCTTGGGCTCCTTACATAGACCGTGAAGAGAGCTGGTGACTGACAAACAGCTGAGGAAGCCTGGGAGCAATCAGAGCTGCTCTGCTCTGTAGAAAACACAAAGCACAGCACAGTATGAACTTTCTCCCTTCAGGCAGGAAATAATTGCCTGCCTTCCCAAACCAGGGCGCTTCTGTGCCTACATGTCACTGGATAAAGTTTTCAGCTGAGTAAGGCACAAAATAGGAATTAGCCACTTTCAGAGTTTATCAGTGTGGGATGGAGGACTTTTGGGTTGCAATTTGGGATGCAAATACAAATAACCCCCTGCAATTTACTGAACCAGTTTCACCACGCAAGACTCTGAGGAACTGCTGGTTAAAGACAAAATCCAAATCTCATGGTAAACTCAAGTTTTGTCAGCCAGAGCTGATTGGGACCTTACTGTTGGCTGCAAATCTGTGCTCCAAGGTGGACCAACTGGGGGGTAAGGGGAAGAAATGACCAACCTGATTTCCTCCTGTGAGACCCACAGCTGGCTGATGTACTGACCTGGACTGTCTCCAGCAGTGGAGACACATTTTGGGATTCCTGAAGTTTCCCACCATGAGGCAGGGGTCACTGGTATGGTGCCCAGCCAGTCATACCCCACATGCAGGCTTTTCTGGGCTCCAAAAGTCTGTAATTCCAGGGAGATCCAGAATGAGCATTACTTTAGACATAGGCCTAAAGGCACATTAAAACATAATGAAGTGTCTTAATCACCCTTTACAAGCTAAATTTATCACAGGGAACCCTGTAAAATGAAAGAGCAATTCCACAATGATGCTTGCTCAAGATGGACTGAGAGATATTATTTGCTGTTAATGAATGGCAAATTCATTGCTGCCTCATCTGTAGGAATGAAATTTGTGGGCACATGGAGCAAGGCCCTGGGCTGCTTTGAGGAAATTCTGTAATCAGCTCACGGCACCTGTTAAAACTGCCTGGGATCTTGGTCACACTGATGCTCTAAGGCCCAGGCATGGGCATGTCTGCCTCAAAATCCTCTGCTAACCTGGGGCTCAACAGCTCTGTGGTCCCTCTAGATTCAATTGACTCCATCAGCAGGATTTTCCTTCACAGTGCCTAAGGAGAGAGCACAATGATTTCTGCTGCCTCTTTAATGAAGCCAAGACATCTCTGCCTAAGTGGTATGTTTCCCTGCATAATTAAATTTTTGGCAGTGAATAAATACTCCAGGCAATACCCCAGGTTCCCAGTGTCTGCTGGGCACCTGCAAAGTTGCTGTCCCTATGCATGTGCATCCCCACCAGATGATGCAAAACTCTGGGAAGTTCTGATCTTTCCCTGTCTCCCTGTGGCCCTCTCACAGCTCCCACTCCCTGCAAATGTGCACAGTTCACTGCAGCCAAAGGGCAGTGTAGGCAGACATCCCTCAGGATCACTCTCTCCCACAGGCTGCCGCTTGGGCAAAGCCCCAGACAGCCTTCAGTGCTGTCCTGAAGAGCAAGGGTTTGATGAACATGCTGAGAGGCCAGATGGACCACATCCCACCGGGTTTCATTACAGGCCTTTTCTCTGTTCAGCACAAGTGGTCAGCAATCTCTGTCCTCTAGATGTGCCCTGATGTGCTGTTTTCCTGTAGCCTTAATGACAGCAACTCTGTGTGTTGTGAATGCAGAAAAATACACAGACATGGCAGAAAAGCTCTTTGCTCACGTCGGCTTGAAGTATCCAAGGACCTTGGGGCTAGGAGAGCACCCAGCTGCCTCTCCAGCTGAGCAGAAGCCCTTCCCTCTGACTGTCACTAAGGGCATATCCATTCGGCAAGCCAATGCAACCTCCGCAAAACACTTCAGGAGTGAATTTGAATAAGCGGCTTTCCATCACAGATCCAACAGACATCTGATGCTTCCCTGTGCCCATTTCAAAAGTGCCCTTTCTGTATATCTTTTCTACCTTTTTGACCATGAGTTTACATCTATGTGTTTTAACTGCTGTTTTCCTGCTCTATCCCAGGCCACTGCTAAGCTGAACTTTTCTTCACAGGGCTAATTTCTGCACAAAGCATCGGGGGCAAGATGCTCTCTTGAAGGACAAATGCTCTAGGACTGTTCCAATGGACATTATAAGAAGCCTCAAAGCACAGCTGGAGAGGTCCAGCTCACTGCTTTACCACCAATTCACTGCATGAATGTGAATAAATAAATCATTTCACCTCTTTCTGTTCCCATATAAAAAGAACTGATGATGCCTTTCCTTTGTCAAGTACTGTGAGATCTCAGGAAAAAACACACAGAGTTTTATTAATTCTTCTTTTGGGCTCTTGTTATTAAAGTGATCTGTGTGGTCATGCACCTTTGAAGTAAATATCAGCAGGAAATAGAAAAAGAGAGCTCCCCAGCATCCAGGGATCAGACAGTCCCATCGATTGCAAACACACAGCCTCATTTAAACAAGTGGGTGCCATGCACACACAGCAGCTGGGACTGTCTGCTCCCAGCCAGTTCCAGCTAGATCTCCTGAGTAACCTCCTGGACACATATCCAATCAAACTGATGGTGCTGGAAAAAAAAAAAAAATCCTTCTTTATACTTTTGCAGTTCTGCCATCATCAGAGGCCAGTGGCATTGCATGACCTTCCTGCCAGCAGATGAGGGCTGAGCTGTGTATTTTCCTTGAGGGTCTCATATATCGCCCTCCTGAAACGCGGCTGAGGCAGGTAACTGTTTGTTAGGCTGTGTGCTGGAGGTTTGTACAAATACAACTTCTTCTTGTCCTTGAAGAGCCTATAAATAAATGGGCTCTTACCTTGACTGCAGGCTGCAGCATTAGTTAACACTCAAGCAGTTCATTTGAAAAATTGTACACAATAGAATCCAAGACACTTGAAAAAGCAGCAGAATGTACATTTTTTGTGTGGAACTGGATTTTAGCACTTGAGCAAACTGCTGGACTAACAGACAGAGAGACCAAAGGTTTGTATCTGTCCACAGCAACACGGCTCAGACAGCCATGGTGCTTATGCTCCCTCCTTAGCCACCCCAGCAATGGCTCCAGAGCCTTCCAGGGGGGATGAAGAATCCCAGACAGCCCTATACCTCCAAAGTTGATTGTACTGCATATCTATCCCTGGGACATGGTTTTTTATTTGGCCTTGCAACCTGAGAAATAACAGGACCAATTCTCATCCCATCATATAGTCCCTTCCTACTTACCTGATCTGAGTTTAAAAAAAATTACTGTCTGTGTTGTCCAGGTCTGCAAATGCAGCATACCTGAAAAGCAGGTCCAAAGCAATGCACAGACATTGGATGTCAAAACACAGTATTTCTCTGCTGGTCATTTTTTATAATATGTAATGGTTATAAGAAATTTTTTTAGCTCTCATTAGCCTTATAGCTGGATTACTTAAACTATTACTCATTACCACACTACCATTTCCATAATTTATATTGTTTATGGTCTTGCCACGTTAATTATTTTATTTTGCAAAGTATTTTGGAGACTTGTTTGTCCAGTGTTGTCACCTTGTTTCACAGCCTTCAG
>VZUA01116900.1:0-10305 GCA_013401035.1 Horornis vulcanius
CTGGAATTCTTCTCTGTATCATTGTACCATGGTGAAAGAAATTAGCTCTGTGACTGCTTTGGGGGCCTTGTTTGCCATTAAATATAATTCAATCTAAACAGGATAATACTTGTTTCTATTTTAGTATAAAAGAAAATATACATGTGTTATTGTTATGATAAACTCAGAGACTGAGGCGCTCTGTTTTGTCCTATTATTTAGTTAATTATTACTATTTAATTACACCTTCCAGATTTCTTGGTGTCTTTGAGGCTGTTGCAGAACTGTCTAAGAAGGAAAATATTTTCTAACATTAGAAAAACTCTGTAAGGGAAGAAAACGCTCAGTAAGCTTTTTCTATGTTCTCCAGAGAAAGGCCTGGGAAAAATAAATTACTTTCTAAAGTTTGGGATTCACATTTAAAATGTGATCTGGCAATTTTATTGGATTATTTGAATTTTCTTTTTAATTGGTTCAATTTTATTGAACTACTTGAAGTTTTAAGCTATATGGTATTTCTGCTATTTGTGTGTTATTAAGCTTCCAGTTCAATTAGCTTATGGAGCAATTAACAGGGTGTTAGCAGGTGATTTAACAGGGGGATTAATCTGCCATGGTGTGGGGTGGAGCCTGGGAGGGTGAAGGCACCTCTGAGCTGGGCTGTGCTCGGGCCTGACCTCTTTGTCTTGGTTATTAAATAACTTCTGTGATTGACTCCTGTGGAAAATAACTCAAGACTGCAATTTTGAGGATTTATTTTAATACAGATTGTCTTGTTGGTTTAATTGGACCTGAAAGTGTGTATTTGACAAAAACTGCTGCCTGTTTCAATTAAATTCTTCAGGCTAATAAACTATAGTTTTTACCCAGTCGATCACTAAGTACATAGTGTTGTTTATAACACTGAATAGGTTATGCTTTAAAAATATATATTAATCGGTAATTCAGAGAAATTAAAATCCTGAATGCCAAGAAAGTGTATCTCTATGGATGTAATTGATAATACCTTTGAAATTAAAAGCCTTTATCACAGTTTCCTTATCTGGTACTGCAGTTTCACTGCTGTTCACCAGCAAACCTGATTTTATAACTAAAAAAATTAACTGCAAATCCCTGTGAACTGTGGTGTTGGCTTTGGTACAGGGCATGAAATAATTTTTCCATCTTACCCCGCCGTTCTCCGAAGGTCAGCCTTTCAATTGGGCTGTTACTGTCTTGCTGCAGAGTTTCCAAGCTACGTTAATTTTTGGGCTGCCATTGATGGATGGAGCAGTTGGAATTCTGACACGCAGCAGCCTGACTGGAATGACCTGCAGAGGCAGATGTCGGCCTCTTATTTCATGCCCGTTTGTCAGAAAGAAAAAACAGCTTTTTTTTTTTTTTTTTTAAAGCAGTCCTGCTTTTCTACACGGAGAGAGCACTTGTGGGTGGGTGTGCTCTGGATACACGTACACAGAGAGGCATATAAAAAAAATCACATTTATTTATCATTGCTGGAATACCTGGTGAAGACTCTTGAGAATTTGTCAGTACCCAGTATGAAGGATGTGCATATTTCCAGTGTTTTCTGTGCTGCAAACCAGTGTGCAGAAATTGTCTTGAGAATTTATTATTTCATAAAAAGGTTTTATTTTGCCCACAGATAAGCTGAGAAAATGCACGTTGTTCTTTTGTGGTACCTGTGAATTTACAGTTTCAAAAGAATTTCCTTTGTGATCTGCTTTTGCAGATTCATGGTACATCAGAAAGATTTTCTGTTCCTTGTCCAAAATTTCTCTGTGAGGATGACACAGACCCTTATTGGGTGCATCAGGCCGCTCCTTTCATGTGAGAGCCAAACCCTCATCCAGAAATTAACTCAGGGAGGGAGTTTTTTTCATTAAAATAAAAAAAATCAATTTAAAGAAATGATGCAGGCAGAAAAAGCTGAACTTGCCCACTTGGCTTGTACAGAGTCCTGAGGGAGAAGTAATTTATTTGCTTGATATGGGCAGAATAAAATGGAAATATTTAAATTAAAGAATGAAAAATGGCTATAACTGTCAGGGTTAAATGTGAGCAGATCTCAGTGAAGCCTTGGAGTGCCTGTCTTGCCTTTGGACTCTGCCAGGGGCACGGAGGGGAGGAATTCTGGGGTGATTCTGTCACCTTAGTGCAGCAAATACAAGTTTTGCCATTGGTTTTGATTGGCTCAGGATTTTAATTTATGACCTTTTCTTTATTTCATCATTCTCCAATTTAGATTGCTTTCCTTTTCTTAGTAAACTTTAAAATCTTAGCTTTAATTTGGAAATAATTCTTTGTTTCCAAAATTCACCGAGGACATAGAAAACACATAGAAAAAAAGAAACATAACTTCCATCTGTTGTGGTCTAGGTGGAATCACATAAGAGTCAAACCATTAATCATAAAGGTATGAAATAGTTTTGCAGATAATAAAAAAAAATCATATTGTATAAGTAATGATGGGTCCAGGTCCATTTTAGTGACAAACCCAAATAATTTTTAAGGTCATCTTTTATCATTAATGTACATTTTACTACTTGATAATCCAAAGTTGTGCCTTCATTTTAAAAAAATAAAGAACTGTAAGTTGTGAAAATAGGAAAAGAGAGGGAGCCTGATCTGTGTATAATGTAAATAAATAAAAGATGTGTGTTTTTTGCAGCATGTGTCCTTGTCTGCTAAAACAGCATCTCTAGAGATTGTGTGATCCCTGTCGCTGAATGCTGGAATTTCAAGGCTGGATGTTTTTAAGTTTTTTTCCTGTGTAATGGGAGCAGCCAAAGTAGAAATGTGGGTTTGTTGCAGAGATTATTTCATGGATTTCTTTGTTCACTGTTCTGTGGAAGACAGCATTGAAAGGACTGACTCTTTTCCTAGGTGCCAGCAGTCTTCAGTTTTTGGGTCTTGCAAAGTGAAAGCAGAAAACAGGGAAATGCTGCTGGTGAACACAGGGTTAGTGCAAGTGGAGAGCCTCAAAATACAAAAAAGAGCAAATTTCCAGGAACGTTGCTAAAAGCAGTTGGGCTTCCTAGTAAGTGCACGGAATCCCTCTTTGCAAATTATACATAGATGTTTATTGTAAAATTGGTACTGAAAAATATACAGGACTTATTTTAAAATGAAAAGTACTGATTTAATTGTTCTGTGCCCAACAAGAGAAACCTTCTCCCCACGGCCGTGTACCTTGGGATTCTTCTGAGCTCTCAGGCTGTGAAGTCTCTGGCCTCTGCTCCCAAATAAAGGGCTGTTTAACTTGGGAATTCCATCACTAACATTTAAAATGCTCAAAGTTGCTAAAATCCCAGCCCCGGAGGTGCTGCAGTGCAATGATAAGAGCTGAACACACGGTTTTCCTTATTGCTGGAAAATTTCTCCAGGTTATTGATATCTCTAATGTTTTGCCACAGGTGGGAACCCCAGTGTTGCAAATCTCAGGTGTGTTTAAAAATAATTTCATATGGGATTTAAAAAAAGTGGGCTTTTTGGCACAAAAAAGTGTATATGTGGCAGCTGTGGCTGGTGCAGCCCAGGGCTGTGTCCTTTGGAAGAGCTTTGTCACTGCTCTGGTGCTGGGGAGCAGCGTTGGCTCTGCTTTTCTCCTGGTTTTCCAGTTGCATGTAATTATCCCAAGTGATGCTGAGTGCTGCAAAATGTTGCAGATTATCAGGAGGAGTTGTCATTTCTGTTTCAGAAGTCACTGATGGAGACTAACAAAGCCGTTTTCCTGTGCTCTGCCAGCTGTTCCCACCCAGCAGCTGAGGACATGGGCTTTTTACTTCAGTGATCTCTTGGGTTGATCACTTGGGGGTTATAGGACTAAAAGAGGCTTGATGACATCTCTCTCCTTGCGATGTTGGGAAGGACAGAAGGAAATAGGTCAAGTAAAATTCTCTCTTTATGAGGTTATTACCATAACCAGATGCTGAGGTTTTCCAAACATGCTCCATGATTTGTCTTCGCTCTCCAGTGTGGAAGCCAATTACTTTGGACAGTGTTTCTTAGTGCAAAGCCAGGAACTAAATATGACTGTGCTACTTGAAATGCCAGTTAAAGTTGCCTTGGTAGAAATAAACCTCGCTGGGTGTGTGGGGGAGTTTGCCTTCTGTTAGGGACAAATGTTCCCATCGTTGTCATCCTGTTCATTCAGAAGTCCTGCTGCTGCTTTGACTTGCTTTAGGTCATAAGTGCAGGTTGATGACAGTTCATGGTGGAGTCCTAGGAGGGCTTGCAGCCCTGGGGACAGCTGGGGACAGCACGGGTGGGTGAGGGCTGGGCACACGTCCTGTCTCTTGTGGGGTCATTCCCTGTGTGTGCAATTACCTGCTGCAGTGGGCTGCTCCAGCAGCACCCCTCCCACCACCCTGACCTTGGTCTCTGCTCTTGGTCACTGTTCTTCCATCACACATTGCCCTCAGAGCTGTCACTTGCACAAAGTGCTACTTCAGGTGTTTTTTGTCCCACCGATCACCAGCTCGCTCTGCTGAAGATGCAGCAGCACCACGGTGGTTTGGAAAAGGGGCACAGAAGGGTTTGATGGCACTGCCTTCCTTGGAGATGAAAAGGAAACAATTTTTTCTGTGTTCAGGAAGAGAGTGATAGGAGAGCTTTGGGAGCTTTGGTTTGCGACATGGATGTTAAGAGATTTTAACTCGCTGGAGTCCTCAAGTGCTCAGTGCTCTCAGCATATGTAATGTCAGATGCTCCCACGGATCTGCCTGTTATCTGTTCTCATCCCTGCTGTCCCTGTCTCTCCTCTCTACATGCAAGGCAAGGAAGGACATTTTTCCTGTATCTGCTTGTGAATTTCTTCAGCAGTGGTGACGCCACGATGGTGTAACCGTTGGCTGCCTGTTTTCTGAACATAACATGCTGTATTTCTTTCCACAGTCCATCTTTACGTGAGCCCATTGCTGCTGATAAATAAAGAATAAAATGCTATATCAAGGGCCACGTAGCAAAGTGGGATGATGATTTTTGTTACATTTTCTTGACATAAATCTTCCTGATAAACTTCTCATTTGGCTGATGTAGTGGAGCCAGATCAGAGCAACACTGATGAGCTTTTATTGCCATCAGATTCTGCCATCCTCCCTGTCCATTTTATTGGACAGGAACTACAGACTATTCCATATTCACATGATTCAAGACATGAAACATTCTCAGCCTTTGAAAGATACAATATTTAAGCAATAGGATCTAGAAAACCAACTTAATAACAAAAATGAGCTCTGAAAAATACCAGGCAGTGTTTGGAGAAGGAATTGACTCCTGGAGCTGCGATAGGTAGAATGGGGAGGAATAATTAATTATTCAGGTGTCATCCATTACTGAAAGTATCCCTTCACCGAGACCCGAGAATTGTCTTCCAGTGGAAATTGTACAATTACCTATGGAGTAAATGGTCTAGTGTACATTCATATGTCAAAATGTGCTTTGAGCTGTATGTCAGCACTTTTGTGCAGGAGAGGGAAATAAATCAGAGCCATGCCTGAACTATCTCCCTGTGCCGGTGCTTCGATGTCCCGTTTCACCTGCTGCAGCTACTGTGAAGTCCATGGAAAGCTGTTAAGGCTTCCCTGTTTTGTCAGGGCTTGCTTCTCCTTTTTCCTACTTTTCTTATTTAACTTTGTAAATGAAGCGATCAAGTGCAAAAGTTTCCCTTTCAAATCTCATACTTTTTTCAGAACCAACTTCTGTAACTCTTTAGTTTGCAAATGAACATCCTTCATTCTCTTGTGAGAGCAGGGGTTTGAAACGCTCGGTGAGTAACAACTGCTCAGAGTTCTCAAATCCAGCTGGTCTGGACTGATTCCACAGGGGAGCCCTCAGCTCTGCTCAGGCCACACCACCACAAGCTGGGCAGCAAGTGACTCTGGTGGCCGGTGTTCCTCAGCTGGGGGCAGCCTGCCAAGCAGACTCAGCGTGGATGGAGTTTTTCCTACCAGAACACGAGGATCTACTGGGTCATGGCAGGACTTTGGGGTTCCCAAGGGCCGGCTCCTATCTGTGATTTTATCACCGTGTTTGGCTTCTGTATCGCTTAAAACTTGGATCTGGAGGTGTTGCACGTGCTGAATCAGGGCTGTCAGCATTCTGAGCCGACTCTTGGTTCCAGGGAGAGCAGGGCTGAGCACAGAGGTCTCTGGGTGTCCCTGCATGTGTAACCTAGTCCTCAGCTTCCCTTCAGTGGTGGCAGCTGCTCTTTGGCACCAATGAGCTCATCCAGCAGAACTCCAGAAAACCAGTGCCCCTTGGGGGCTTGGCTTTCTGGTTGCTTTTTTCTTCTGGAGAAAATGACTTTGACTATCCAGCTCCTGTTGCTCAAAGAAATTGTATTATTTCTTTTTTCTTACCTCCATTTGCCTCTCTCTGACAGATTTAAATAACAGCAAGGCTCCTATTTAAAATGATAACATCCAGGAAATTAAAAGTTAAGCTGTTCTCTGTCCATAGCTCGGTGTCTCTGCTTTCCCCCTCTCAGCTGTGGTGTAAATGAAGGATGAAGCTCAGCCTGGACTTCCAATTTCCTGGCTGGTGTCTCTGTGTATCAAAGGCTGCTGTTGTACAGTCTTCATCTCTGGGAAGGATTCATACACAAAATATTATGGAAAACTAGAGAACAGTCAGAGGAAGAATTAAATACTCTGCTTCATACTAACCTAAATTACCTCAATGTTTTGTTGAGTAAGCAGCAGAATTTAAAAACTAAACTGTTGTAAGTAAAATGTGCATCACTTAAAATTAGAGTTTGTATTCTCTTCTGTCTTGATAGCTTTGCCTTTGAGTAGTTGAGGAGTTGTATCATGGTGGTGTGTTCCCTTCTCAGCCTCCTGGAAGAGCAGGCCTGACTGAATTTGGAGTGCTCACGTGGCCCTGACGGTGCAGGGGCATGACAGGAGAGGGATGCCAGGTGCTGGGAAGGATGTGGGTGCAGGGATGTGCTCCAGGGAGTCACTAAAAGAGAGATTGTTTAGGAGAACAGAGAAACAGGAATGAAAATCAGCAGATGACAGGCACAAAGGGCAGGTCAGATTTAAGACTAATTAATTTGTTGCTGCAAAAATGTAGTTAAATATTTTATGAACTCTTAGAAAACACTTCTATTTCTGGGTTAGATAAAGGTTGTTGGCCAAAGAGCTTTGGCAGGGCCCGTTCACACCTGAGCTGCGCCTCGTTCCCTGTCACAGCTCACAAAATCCTTTCTCTGTTGCTGCTCCCCTGATTCTCCCAATCTGGAGAAGCAAAAACAACAGCTTTTTTATTGTTTTAAATTCATCATATGTCACCCATCTTTTGGTATGACATGATAGATGAGTCCTCCTTTTTGTATCAATACATATTTTTTTCTGGTTTTAACTTTACTGAGTATCTTCCCAGTCTGTTCCCAGATCAGGCTCCTGGCAGGTGCATCTTTCTTTATATTTGTGAAAAATGGGGTGCCTGTATCCTTATTAAACTCAAAATATCTGAAATGAATTTCAGATTTATACAGGGAAGCCTTACTATTTGCAGAATGAATCATAAACGCTAGTAATGCAATTTTTAAGAGACTTTTTCTCACAGAAGAAGAAAACTCCTTTGAATCTGGGTGTCTGGCTTTGCTGCTCTCACCAGAGCAGCTGGGAATTTTCTCTGTATTGTTTGTTGTTTTAATGCTCCAAAGCTAAACAGCAATGGAGCTGTTGGAGCAATGAAGAAGAGAAAAAAAGATGTTTTTTTCTGTCTGTTCAGAAATTTGTGGGTGTTTTGTGTTTGAGAGGTGCCAGAGTTCTCTGTGCTTAAAACACCTGCTCAGACCAGCACAAGCAGCACAGCCAGGGCCAGGGGATGGGAGAGGATTTCAGTTCTGCTGATTTGCACGGCTCTGCTTCCTCTCTTTGTGTTTGGGAATCAGGGGCACAGCCCTGTCTGCAGGGGCTGGGCAAAGACAAGCCCCTGCTCCTCACTCCAGCGGGATTTTTACTGACTAGAACTGCTCAGCTGAGGGAAATTTGGGATCTTTTTTGTGCTGTCTGTAATGTTCAGGAAAAGCTGTCATTTGTGGGCTTGGAGGGAATCGGAGCGGGGGGGTGGTGCTTGGTTTTTTTATCACTTTCTGGGACTATAAATGTGTTCTTTCCAATTATGTTAATGGATTTTACTCCAGAATTTGATCCCTCTTCAGTCATTTTACTGGGAAAAAACTGGGGAAAAACCAGTCTAAGCAATTCACAGCCTAATTCTTCCCTTCCTACAAACACCAAGACATGTCCCACCTTATCTTTTCCATCTCTTTTTTTCTGGATTTGCTGAAATTAAGGATCAGATATTGGTCTGTTGAGTTAGGACAAGTTTCAAATCAGTCTCTGTTTCAGACGACAAATAAGATCCAAACATTACGAAGTAGCTGGAAATGTAATTGTTGTTATTTCATTTTCTACCAAACTCTGAAGCTGAGAAGTTAAATATCCATTTGTATTCTCACTTCCACTAGAATAATTTGTGACTTTATATATTAATTCTCTATGCAGCCTAACTGTGAGATTCAAAACAAGGAAATAATTAACAGAAAAAAACCCCAGACCTACACAAAGCCCAAAGGTTTGTGAAACTCCAGCTAAGAAAACCCATGACCTGAGAAAGCCCCCAAACATTAAAATTTACTTGCAACTTAATTAATGATCTTAATTTTCTGGAATATGATGGAGTTTTGGTTTTCAAACCTCTTCACTTGTCCTTCCCTGGGCTCCCTTTCCTCCTCTGTCACTATCTGAGCTTGTGGCAGATGCATTTTTCCTTTCTGGTTTTCTTTTATTTTCCTTCCCTGTTTTCTTACTGCCCTAAAAAAAACCCTAAAAAACAAGCCTTTCCCATATTAAACCTGCACAGTGGAATTTCAGTTTATGACCAGAAGTGGCTCTATCTGGAGCAGCGAAGTAATAGTGAGACCTTTTTTCTGTTTTTCCTTTCTCTGAATTTCATCTATGTGAGTCAAGTATTGTTTAACATTTATACAAACCACATGATAATTGATAAGGGCTCTTCAGCAGCATCCAGCACCATCCTGCAGGTACAAAGTGAACGCTCACAGGAGTTGGGCTAAAAATCTTGCATTAACACTCAGAGAAAATGAAACTTTTGTACTTGATTTGCTCCTGGTCGTATGGATGCAACTAAACACAGCTGAGCTGTCCCTTCCTGCAGACAGCTGTGCAGCGTTGGAATATTTTCAGTGGCCTTGGTGCAGGTCTGTGTGGGTGGCAGTGCCCCAGGCCGTGGTGGGAGTCGCAGCCCAGCCTTGGAAGGGCCCAGAGGAGCCCCAAGGAAATGAGCTCAGCATCCTCTGGCTCCCAGGTGTTGGTTGGGGATGCTCTGGGAAGATACAAGTTGGGTGTGTTTGGGAGCTGATATTTTCCCCTCCCCTTTATCATTTCAGGAGAGTGATTTTCATCATAAACCAACATGTCAGCCAAAGCATCTACATTTAAAAAAATATTATTTCACAATTTTCCACAGGCACATCTGATGTAAACCCTGGAGGTGTATTCCCCGAGTACCTATTACCTCCATTTTAGGGAAATTACATTAAATTATTAGTGACAAATTTACTTGTCTGCCAATGTGTTTTTCTTGAATTTTACTACAACATCAATACTTGGCTGTTTTATATGGGCCCTCATTTACCTGTCTTTGAAGGCAGTCACCCCTCTGGGAGCTTTGCCTGTCACTAACATGCACTAGGAAGAGTCTTTAAGTTTAACATTTGCTGTTTTGAATCAGAGGAAAAAATATGTTGCACTTTAAAAATATAATCTGTTTCTCCAACCTTTTAGTGTGTGCTGGCTCTTTTTTAGAGAGCAAAGCCAGTGAGGAGGGCAGAGGAGATTGTGGTTTGTCAGTGCAAAGGTGTTCACCAGGAGGGACTTAATGTCCCTGCATTGGTACACCTCGGGTTGGGGAAATTAGCAGATTTTGCTTGTGTTTGTGTCTGTTCAAGAATCCAATCTGATGCCAAAATAAAAGCAGATGGGGAAAAAAGTCATACTGGGATCTAAATTCAATGAAATTCAAAGCTCTTCCAATTGCATAAGAAAATACAGCCATGAGGCATATGGAAAATTAAGGCTTTTTCGAGCATGCTGGGAGTGAGGGTCACTTGTGGCCTTTTAAAAATTTTTAAAGTCTTTGTCTTCAATAGCAATTAGTGGTAATTCCAAAGAAATGAATGTTTCTGGATTTACTATCTGGCAGTAATGTTTGTGTAAGCACACAAAAAAATTCTGTTTTTTGAAACAGAAGCTTTTGCAGCCCGAGTTCACAGAATCCTGGAATGGTTTGGGT
>VZUA01116904.1:0-11074 GCA_013401035.1 Horornis vulcanius
AAAACAAAACAAAACAAACCCACAAACCAAAAAACCAAAAAACAGGTGCCAGTCAGGAGAAAAGCAAACTAGCATATCTACTGCTAGATATGTGTGGAAGAGTTTTCAGGCAACAATGCTCCCACACAATGGGTGTAGTCAAACACCCTCCGTTTCCTGCTTCCCCAAGCAGGTGCTACAAACCTCACTTCTTCCTGTCCTCTTCCTTGCTTAAGCAATTTTTCTGTCTCATAAATACACAGGAGCAGCACTTGCAGATGGAGTGAAGAAGAAAGCAAATGCTTTCAGACAAGCATAAAAACATAATATTGGGGTGCATCAACATGGAAGGGTGAAGATCCATGTTACTGTCTTATGCTCCAACCTAGCAAAATAAAGGGAGACCATACCCTCTCCAGTAATGCAGTCAACAGAACTTGGTGAAAGAGGTACAGAAAGTATTCCCAGCTACCTTTCATGGGCAGAGCAGGACACAAAACTTTTGGAAAGCCAGCAGTAAGGGCCAGGGAAAATGCGCAGTGAATCTGCAGAGTTTTTTTTTTCTTTAGAATTAGTTTTCAGTCAGCTCAACCAGATGCACAATAGAGAGGCTTTTCACAGAGGGAAATAAAGAAGCACAGCACAAGGGTAGGAAATATATGCACAACCAAATGTTTTGGCAGCAAACCCTAGTCAGACCCATTTAACTGGGAAAATCAGTTTATATTTAGACAATTATATTTGCAAACATAAGAGAGTAAAACTCCATCTTTTTGCTTCCAAAAACAATGAAAACTTTATATTTTCCAGCAGCTTGCCGAGTCAAAGTCATTTTCCCAGAGGCCCTTGATTCTGCTGGCTGGCAGATTTTCTAAATAGCTATTTTCTTCATTTTTAGTCTATTTCCAAAGAGCTGTGTATGTGTTGCTTTATTTTTTTTTTTTCAATTCAAGCACAATTATCTTAGTTTAATTCCTTTGCTGTTACACTGACCATGTAGAATCAGCAAACCTCTGTTAACTGCCAGCTCCAGATACTCACCTTCACAACCACAAAATATTAGTCCTTCCTATTGTTCTACGGCTTAAAAGTAAAATTATTGCTCTGTGCTTTTCAATATATGACATGCTTATCT
The DNA here is from genome assembly GCA_013401035.1 of Horornis vulcanius. Taxonomy (NCBI): domain Eukaryota; kingdom Metazoa; phylum Chordata; class Aves; order Passeriformes; family Scotocercidae; genus Horornis; species Horornis vulcanius. The sequence goes on from VZUA01116904.1 coordinate 1,115, forward strand.
AACCTACATTTGTGTGGGCTGCAGATTTATTTTTAATCCCTTCAGAACCATGGCAGGAAGAGAAGACACCACCAAAATGTGTACAGTGACAATATCCTGTTGTGGCTTTTTTTCCCTCCTTCCTTATTTCTGCTCAGAATTTGCAGCATACTTGCTTCATGATCATTTATTTGGATTGTGAACCATGCAAAAAGAGAAGAACATAACCCCAGCTGTTTAGTTATGCCTGTTACAAGCACCTTACATCTACAGCAAATATCTCTGAAAACTGAGCTTTTGAGCATGTCTAATTTTAGGCACTCAGCTTCAGACACTATTGAAAACAAGTAACTTGGAGATGACAAGTGCTCAGGACTTGGCACAAGTCAAACATCTCAACCACAACTAAACTAACATATTTGGAAATCATCAGTACCTTTCAAAAAAGTCATGCTTTGAAGGAATTTGAGGGGTTGCCCCCTCAAATTAAACAAACAACAAAACCCAAAAAAAGCCCACATTTCCTAGTTTTCAAACTTAGCAACCAAATCAAAACAAAAACTAACAGGAAAACACACAGCATGAACAAGCGTCAGTTGGTGAATAAAGAAATGCAAACAAACAAAAAAAGAGAGAGATTTGGCTTTTGCTATAAATTAATTTTATTTGCAGTGTACTATATTTGAGGAAAAAAGATTTCATTTCCTTCCCTCGTTAAAGCCTTCTTTACATTTTCCCCACTGAAACTCTACAGTTCTACATGCATGCAGTACAGCAGAACTTTGGTTTACAGCACTGATATTTTCCAAAGATAACTGTGATATGAGGAGGAAAAAACTCACTCACATTTGCTTAATCATGCTATTTTTGTATTCTTGCTGTGCTTATGAATCAGCAATAGGAGAAACTCAACTTGCTTTTCTTAGGCAACAGGAATAAGCCTCACTTTTTCCTCTTCAAAAGTTAGGGAAAAAAGAGAAGAATGTTCTTACATTTAAAAATTATTACAGTGATGCTCCTATTGTGCAGTGACAGGCAACTTATTATCCAAGAAACAAAGTACAACAACAAAATTCCAAAAACTCCAAGTGAACTCTTCTCAAAATACCCTAAAAATTTGAACACAGCCAGGGAAAAGAAATTCCACAATCTCTTAAGTTGCATAAACAATTATGATTTCCCTTTCAAGCAAGTGCTTTACACATAAAGCCTAACAAAACATGCTTTGAAAGAACTAGGACATTGCACGATCTGCCCAGCTGCCTTACAAAATGTGTTTCCACCTCTCTATCGCAAGGTTTTATAGTACTAACATCTGGATATCTCAGAGGCACTTTGAGAAAGCATTCCAGGTTTGATTTTTAGCAAACTTGGCTATCTCAAAACGCACATGGTGTTTTTCCCACTGTCACTATAGCACTACGGTGCAGATTCAGATTTGGGGAGCGTTTCAGTTTCTCTGATGCTGGGAGGCACCCGAGCAGTTTGTACGGAACAAGGGGGAGGAGACTCGGGAGATGGAGGTGACCAGCCACCTGGGTCCCCAAAGAGCACCTGAAGCTTTTCCAGGGCACATGCCACTACTTCCACCTGTCAGCAGATAAACAAGGCCACTGTCTTGTAGACAGAAATCCTCCAAGCAATTGCAAAAACACAATGCTAGACACAGCAAACAGGCACACCTGCCATTTAGGGGCTTCTAAAACTGGACAGGTACCTCATCCTTATTAGTGACTAGGCTCAAAAACTGAAGTGCCACAGGAAAAGGAAAGAGAGAGGGCAGATACAGAATCTGTTTTCTCCTGATAATCATTTAAACCCTAACTGAACTCTACCTAGGAAAAAAAAAAAAAACCCAACCAGGAAGCCTAATTGAGACACCCAGGCAACTGAGGTAATGGTACACATAGAAATGTATGACTGATAAACAGACAGATAACAGACTACAGATCAGGATGTCAGAACCTATCAAAGGATGAAGGCAGACTTCGGCAGACACCTGCTGGCATAGTCTATTCAAAGAATATAAGCAGTTCACAAAACTTTCAAATACAGCATTAAAGATGCAGCATGAACTGAAAGAGAGGAAGTGTTCAGCATATGGACAAAAATCCCCCAGCAGTTAAAAATCTGAGCACAAAAGTAAGAGGATAACCCAACAGGGGAATACATTGCAAATCATATAAGGAGCCAGTTACTTTTTTATATAAACAAATAAACAGAAGGACAGCTGCAGCTGGGGCTGCCTGAAAGTGGGATGTCAGAGAAGTCACCTCTCCTGGGTGCTGGCTCATTTTCCCTTCAGAGATCTGGTGCTTCCTGCTATATTATCACCATGTGAAGAAACCCAAGTAATAAACCCAGCATGGAGTCAAGGTCTGGGAGGGGATGATGACTCTAGCTGAGCCACTCACCCATAATGGAAGCAGCCATGCTTTGGACTGTCAGCAGTGATTTGGGATCATAAAGGCATCAGCAACACCAGAGGCAGCGCTGACAGAAAACAGTGCCTGCAGAGGGAACAAGCTCTGAGATGAGCCAGAAAAAGAACAGGTACTTTCAAAAGCTTTTTCTTTTAAGCTAGGCTTAGCCTAGAAACTCATGCCTTTCATATAAACATCCAAGTCCACTCTGGCTCTGGCCACGTTCTTGGCCTTAGCAGCCTCCTGTTGAAAGGGTTTCACAGCCAGGTCTGGACTACATGAAAAACACCTTTATTTTAACCACTGTTGAATCTGCAGCCTACCACCTGCTTCTCTGAATGTGAAGAAACGCTGGGAGACAGAAGGGAATAAGTCCCTTCTTCACTTGACCAGAAAGGTTGTGAACTCCCCATCCCTGGAGGTGTCCAAGGCCACCTGGAGCTTTGAGTCACATGGCCTAGTGGAAGGTTCCCTGGCATAAGGGTTGAGGCTAAACAATCTTTCAACACATTCTATCATTTTAAGGCCTACATTGATTTCTTTCATGCTGCTCACATATGCTGCACACTTTCACCACGATCCCTCTTAAAAGTCACATTTCTAAAGCAAACCTCTCAGTTCCTTCACTTTGCTTTAGCAGATTTAAGAAAATAAGCTTACCCTATTTTTTTTCTCTTTTATCTAGTTCAAATTTTCATTCTGGTCAAAGAACAGCTACACTCATCTTTTCATTGACAAAACTAACCACAATGCAACAGAAATATAGTTATGTCACTATGCCCTGACCATTCTTTGTTGTAATCCTCACTTTATTTACTGATTAGCATCAGCAGAACACCTCAAAAACTTTTTTTCCAAACCGCTGAGCCCATTTTCCTCTCTGCGATGTTAGGTTTGCAAATTGGGAAATAACACCCTATCAGAGAAGTGGCAATAAAGGTAACACAAAAATTATATTCTCTGAACAAAAAACAAACAGGTGTTTTCTCTCTCATGAGTCTATCAGATTTCACAGTGTCTCACAGCAACAGGCCTACACTTCCAACATACTTGTACAAAGTAGGGAAAACCCACCCATACTCTGAGTGCAGTGTCATTGTTGCTGTGGCAACTACAGACCACAATTTTTTGCCTCTAGAGAATTAGCATGAACACAAACATACACACTAAGGCATAGACAGCTGTGGGCCCTAACAGTGCCTACAACTCACTGTGGTTGCCTAATGTTTCCATCAAAAACTGAATTTAATTTAAAAAAAATTAACTTTAACTTCTCAGTCACTGTCTCCATTTGCCTACACTTTGTTTTCACCTACAATACAGCACAGTTGGCAAAATATCCTGAGAAACTCTGACACATAAGAAGTGTAAATGTCAGACTACTTAAACTCCACTTGTGAGTGAACAGAGTAATTATAAAACTCTCTCTGAAACGGATAAATTACTGATCTATCAGGTGGAACTTGCTGCTAGAAATACTTAAAGCAAACCATAGGAGTCAGGGATTTGAACCTGCCCTCCACATGTGTGCACATGAGATAAACAGGCAATACTGTACTCTCTTTAACACTACCTTGCACTGCTAACAGGAAAAAAAACCTGATTTTCACCATTTTACAATGTCATTTAAGCCAGATGTAAAAAACTAAAACTTTTCTAGTCAGTGGTCCTTTAAAAAGAAAAAGTTTTACTTAAAACTAGTGCATGAGCATGAAAACAAGCACAGGAGTTATTCAAGAAACGTTGAAGGAGGGGGTCCTCAACTGTTTTAGGTTTTGCCTTGTCATTTTGCCTTCCCCATTCCTGCCCTATCTGCATACCAGGGCCAAATTGCACTTGAACAAGAAACCACAAATGAAGAAATTGCTCAAGTCCAATTAGAGCTTTGTCACAAGATCAGGGCCTATGGAAGCAGCAAACACTCACCCTGTTCATGACAGTCAGCATTTGAAGTCTGTTTGTTGTCCTGAAATTGTTATTTAGTTTTTCTTATATTCTGCATGTAATCCAAAGAAATTATTTAAAAGAGTATTTTCTTGCTTTTTTTCCATCCCAGACGTCCCCAGCCTGACACACTCACTGAACTTGAAGACCACAGACTATAATCTCTCACTGATCAAAATTTTTAAATTTGCTATTCCATAAGGTTGCCAGGTCTTTGTCTGGGATTTAGCAGCCCAGTGCACACACTCATGTCTATTTGCTTTTTGCATAAGCCATCTAGGTAGGCAGCTCACATGCTTTGAGGCAGCTTCCCACCCACTACACTGCAGGGTATGACATGAGGGGACAGGCAAAACTCCCATTATCCAGCCAGTCTGTCACCAGGCAAAGATAAATGTTGAGGGTGCTCAAATCTCACAAGGACAAAGCAACCAGAAAGAGAAAATGAAGAATTGTTCTGTTATTTAGTATTTGTTTTGCCTCAGAGCAGAGAGCATGGCAACACTCATGCTACAGACCGATTGATTAACTTTCTTTAAAAGTTTTCAGATCAATGAGTACCATTTCCTGTTGAAGAAGAAAAAAATAATTCCTGTCTGGAAAAGCTGTCTATTTAATACTTTGGATTTTGGTTTTAAAAAACACCTTCTATCTGGATATTTTACTAATACTTAGAGGAATGATTGAGAACAAATTCTTTGGAAATTTGTAAATGTTTCAACATATTTTATTCAAAAATATGTTTGCAAGAGTTTTTTTCCTCACATTATTAAGACTTTTTTTTTTAAAGCCTGGAATTTTCTTATCATGAGGAAAGCCTGAAATACAAGAGAAAAAGTATTTCTACTCAACTCCATTAAGGATACAACATAATGTAAACAGACCCCATCCAAAAAAACTTCTAAAAAAAACATTTATGTCAGAATGTGTGTTTTTGGTTTTGCATCTGTGCTCACCTGTGATTTTGCAAAAGCTGCTTAAGAATGCTTTAGGCCAAGGGAAGAAAGGACTGGTGAAAATAAATATTTCCAATCAAGGTCATAAGGAGGGAGACTGATGCAATCTTGCTCTGGGAAAGGACCACCCAAAGGGTTTCCCTTGGCTGTTTGTCTCCCTGTTGGCACAGGCAGCCTGGCTGAGCCCTGTCAGAGCAGGCTGCATTCCACCTATTCACAAGTGACCAAACAAGCCTGACCAGTGCTATGCTCCAAAGAAACCTCCAGATGAAGGTCAGAGAATTCCACTATGTCCATCTTAGCAAGGGCTGAGGTGGAGCAGAAATGGGCCAGAAGAGCAAAGCAGCTGAGGGCGAGGTTCCTCATTCCTGCGCCTCATTGTCTGGAGGGTCTCAGTTCAGAGGAGCTGAACTCAAGTTCAGCTGTGTGCCCCTCAACAGCTGAAGCACTGCAGGTCCCTGGGAAGAGCAGGCCTGAGTTTCTGGAAGATCTCCTTAATGACCCTCACTAGACTATCCAAGCATCCAGGAGATGAGCTTTGGTACACTCAAGGTTATCTGTAACTACTAAGTCACATAGGGAGGGATTTTTGTTCACTCCAAAGTAAAATGTGGCCCATTGACATGTTTTAAAAATGCTGTTAATGGTTACTTGATTTTGGACAAGTACAAAAGGTTGGATTCCTGCAGAGATGCCAAGCCCAGTGCTGCAGCCTCCCCTGCCCAGGGACTAGCAGCACCACTTTGCAGTTTGGCAAGCCTGCCCCCAGCACTGCCCGTCCTTGTGAACTGTAACAGGAGCCAAGGAGCAGCCAGAGTATTAAATACCGTGCCAGGCTGGCAAATGCACAGCAAATCCCTAAGCATCAGGGGCTCCCCCGAAAACACAGAGCCAGCTCTGTGCTCAGTGCCTAGACCCCTAGGCTGGAGCCCAAGGGTCTTCATCACTGCTTTATATTTCCTCAAAATAGCTGCAAAGCACCACTAAATCAGTGCTGGCATGATTAATGTGCAGAGAAGGTTTCGGGGAACTTCATGCAGCCTTTCAACGTTTATTTTTCCAGATCTTGTTTAACACAGATGAGAAGGAAAGTGCTTAAAAGGGGGAAAATTGTAAGCAGCTGATTCCAGTTGCACTTTTGTCCCTTGCCAAATAAAAAACTTAATAGGACAGGCTTTGTTTTCAGGGCATGAGGGATGTGGAAATATTTACACTTGTAGTATCAAGACATCAGCCATAAGGTTCAAGACTACAGTGCCAAACACAGTGAGAACATGTTGGAAAAGGCAGCACATGTTTCCAAAGCAGAGGAGAATGTGTATTTATTGCAATTGTTAGTGATAGCTGAACTGAACAGAAAAAAAAAAGCTTTGGAGATGGCCTAAATCTTTGGAAGAAAGTACCATACCTCTGTCCCAGGAGGATACAGAATCCCAGACCTTGCACAAGTGACTGAGACAAGTTGGAGACTGGATTTCCTGAAAATGCAATATGGACTGCCCTGTTCACGAGCACCTGTGTATCTGAGGACCCAAACGAGGGTCAGCAAGAGTCTTCGTCCATTCTTTACATCATGCCTTGTCCCTGTCATGGCATTACAATAAAAACTTAATTGTTTCTTTTAAGGAAAACAGTTTTACAAAATCTAGGTACTCAAAAGTCAGAAAATATCAAAATTAAAGTTGGTTTTGGCCATGTCAGTAATATTTCTCTATAAATGTGTTTAATTCAAATTTCATTTTTTCTTATTGCTTCTCAAATAACTAAAACCTACATGGCTTTATTTTTTTTTGCAGTTGAGTGTGTCAGGCAGGGAGGCATTTAATGTAACAAATACTGCAGCAATTCAAAATGGAGATGTAGAATTTTCAATTGTAAAGTGATGGCATTAGGAATTTGAAATATAGCATAGTTCATACCAACCATGGCAGTTGTTGCCAGAGATTCAGAGCAGCTTTTTTCACATAAAAACCTGATACTAACCTCACTTGAATCTTTAATGAACTTCCATTTTCAGTTATCTCACTTTGGTCTGTAACAAAATTACCTTTATTTGCTCAGAATTCCATTTTCTAATGTCTCTATTGACAACCATTAAAGGATCCTCAAAGTTCACAGACTCAAGTCTGTTAAGTTTCTCAAAAGCTAATTTTTTATTTGGCTTTACACTGCCCAAAAAGTGGATAAGAAAAGTCATGCAAAGAGGCTTGGGACTAACAGACCTTCTGACCAGCTAAATCAGAAAACAGAGAAATAAAACTGAAGTCAGACAGAAAAAAAAATAATAATAAAAGAAAAACTTAAGGAAAAAAATGTTAACAAAGCCATCCCTGATTTTGGGATCAGAATACATGCTGATCTTTGTAAAAGTTAAAAAATATGCATATGCTTTTCTCTTCTTTCTCCTTTTAAGCAGCTCACCAGCATGCTTTGTGCAGAGAGTTATTCAAACTTAAGGAATGATAGAAAGACATCTTTAATACTTCAACTATCCCAAGATTCAGAGGCATGTCTCAGAATCCCTCCAGAGTTAGTTTTTAATTTAAACAGCTGCCAAATTATAAATATGCAGATGACCTACAATGAAAGAATTAAAATGAAAAATTTTTCATTCCAACCAGCAGACAATGCCAAAATTAAGTTCAAGCGAACGATTTTTTTCCCTCTTTGAGGAAACATGGCTGGACTCATCAATGAAAACACTGAAATTAAAAGCATTCTGATATAAGCATGAGAAGATGCTCATACAATTTTTTGAGGGAATTTCCTCTGAACTTATTTCCTTCAAAGTTAACAACCTTGGTGCTGTCTGACAATAAAAATCAGGGTAACAAGGGCTGTTATGTAAAGTGTGTTGTACAGCAGTTGACCATTTGCACTAGGGTTGCTACTTCCAAAGCAATAACCTGGCATATCAAGGGTACTACAAAATAACCTTGAGAAGTGAAACTTTTTAATCATGTGTCTTAACCCTCTGTGCATGAATTACTTTCAGAGATGCCTAGAGTTTAGGAAGGCATGGTAAAACTACATATGAATAAACAATGCCATTAAATTTACTTTTCATATAGCTTGAAATGGTATATTAATTTCTTCACAGTATTTTTACACATACACACTTTGTTTACATAAATTACACTATTAAGAGTTTAATGTTTAACTTCCCATATCTCACTGATTTTTGGTTGAGGACTATATCCCAAAATTAGTAATTTTGGGCATATATAACAGAAAGGTGTAAGGTACTTTGCCAAAAGTCACTGTATAAGCAAACTGGAGCGATGGCATTCCAGCATCAATGATTTGGGGAATACATGATATGGAAATAAAAAACACCCCAAAATTCTTTTGCAAATGCTGCTGAAGGTATATCATTGACCTAGACAGATATTTTTAGAACACCAGTCAGCTAAACTTCAAAGTCTGCTTTCCTGAGATATGAGAATTAATTGAACACAGAGAGTCTTTTCATCCTCTTTCAAGATCATTAATCTTGTTACCACATATAGCACTTCTTAAAAAAATAATATTTCAATGCTAAATTCAAAGATCAATCATCCATTGAAGAGACATGCAAATACATGCTGACGCATCAGGATTGTTTTAGCATCTAAAGCTAAAAACACCACTATGTCCTCATGCAGTGCACTGTCTCCTAAACAAAACCTGAGCAGTCTGCCAGGTACACAGGGCAGATAGGAACTCCATCCTCTGTAATTCTGGGCTGCTTTTAAACCCAAGTTGCAATTTTTTTACTTCAGAAAACCACCAATGTGAAAAATGACATTTTCATAGTCACCCATACTTCTCATACTAAGTGATACAGCAGCTGCTTCTGAGATGACAAAACATTTTCCAAGTACCATTACCACAGGTTTTCTGCCCTGGCAATTAAAGGGTAATGATTACAACCCTCATTTCTCAGACTTTCAGCTCAACTTTTTTTCTGGTCTTTTACACAGAGTGAAATCTCTCTCATAGCACAGTTCTCAAGGAAAACCATCTCTATAAAAGAAGGGACAAGTCCTCTGTTCATTTAACATGGACACATATGGCTTTCACATACCACAGTGACTTGGAGGGTCTAAACTCCACCTTTGCCTCTCACTCTCCAGGCACTTCCCAGCATGTTTGAAGGTTCAGGGAACTGCCAGCTGCATGAACCAGAGGGAGGTAGGGGCTGTCACCATCCCACAGGCTGAGCACAGTGATATGGACACAGCGTGGCAAACCAGAGATGCCTCCCCTGCTGCAGCCTGGGCACCAAGCAGAAGGCACAGAGAGCCTGTCAGCGCTGCAGCAAGGGGCTCATGTAAAAACAGTCCCTGCTCCACATGGGATTCAGATCTGGCAAAGTTGTCTTTCACATACAGAGCTCCATTCGGTGCAGAGGGGAAAGTGACTGAACTTCTCCCTGCTTCAGAAAACACTCTCTCATTCTTATGAGGAAGGTAAGCAATCCACCTGGCAGAAGCGCAGTGCAAGTAAGTTTCTATTTTGCTTCTGAGGGCCTTAGCACTGCAGGTCAGAGTTGAGACTCATGTGATTTGAGGGAACAGTGGTGGAACAGTGCTTCCACACATACCCACAATCTGGTACATCCTACTCCAGAACAGCAGGAATCCCTGATTCTTGGCATGGTGAAAGACACTGCAGTG
>VZUA01116909.1:0-16549 GCA_013401035.1 Horornis vulcanius
ATATTTTGTACCTATATTTATACCTGAACATTTAAAATGCCACCAGAGTTGACAGATAGAAGATGCTGAAGGGTTCACAGATATCTTCCCAACTGGATTTCATACTCTGGCATGCTTACTTCATCTAAAATCCAACAACTGACTGAAGCATGTGTAACTTAAAACATATATGTGATCTCTTTGGTGCTCTTTGTTTGCTCTTTAATCACCAAAGAAGTGCTTAAAGTTCACTTTAAATTCAGAGGTGAATGCCCCAGCATGTTTTAAATCACAAGCATGGGGCTCAGTTTCTGTGTAATATCATCAGCTTTGCTGCCTATTGCTGCATGGTCAGCTTAAAAATTAAACCTCAGGCTACATTTCCCAATGAAGACGGGTTTAATTTTGCTAATATCAGATAACAATATAAAGTGTAAACTTGGGACAGGTTCATTACATATTTCAGAAGTTTATTAACCCAGTTTGATCTGGGGCGAAAGTTTACAACAAACAAAACTCCATCCTTATGGTAAAATTTTGCCCTGTTTGCTGTAAGAAATTAAAATTTAATTTTAGGAGGAGAAATTACCTTCAAGGAAGACTTTTTAGAAGCCTTTATGAAAGACTTTTAAATGCTCATGCATCTATGAACTTTTATAAGTTTGATCTTCTATCATTTTATAAATGTGCTTTCACTTCAGAGGTAGTTATATGTGAAGGAATTTAGACCTCACTTACTTGATAGAAGTAAGTTTAAGCCACAATAAGGGGCCTTTGCATGAGATAGGAGGATGTCCACAAGCAGTCCAAAAGACACCCAATATGTTTGAGGGTGCTCTGTCAGAGAGTTTTGTGTTTTCATGCCAGAAAGTCTGTCAACTTTGGTTGTTCTGGTGTCTTATATGAATTCTAGACTAAGAAACCTAAATATGAATTCTCACCCAAATATTTCAATCTAGTTCTTTCAGACAACATCTTTGTCTTTCGCAGGGCAGTGGAAAGAATTAAAGGAGGATTGATATTTAAGAAATTCATCATAAGAAAGAAATCAGCTGTCTGTAATTGGTGCTCCAGACTGACAGGAATTTGGGGGAAATTTGTTCAGAAATGTCTGCTGCTACTTGATCAGCTTAAACTCTTTCCCCATGTCCTACTTTTTGGAGACTCGTGAGCGTTAGCTTGTGCAGAAGAGGAGACACAGCTGTACATGGTTTTCAATCAGATTTTAATGTTTCATGTGGTGCTCTGAAGTCTACTTTTAAAAGTATTTTGTCCCCATTTCTTTGCCCTCTGACCCACAGAGAGGCCTGGCTCATGAACCCTCGCTCCCTACAGTGCATTTCCCAGCAGAAGAAACAGACTCAGAGGTCCTACGGGCCCAGCATTGCTCTGTTCAAATAAAACAAAAATCCAGCCATGAGATACATAGGAAGCAGGTCAAGCTTTTAATCTTACCAGAGAGCAGGAGGCTGAGCAGAGCATCTATAAGTCATTAATTCTTCAATTTTCTGCCTTTCCTTGAGGCTTCCCCTTATTCCCCATGGGACTGTCAGGGAAATCAGACTCACCTCAAATATTTCATACACTCAGAGCAAGAAAAATGCAGCAGAAAAGGCAGCAAAACCCCAGAATAAATCCTCCTCTCAATGGCCAGGCAAAACTTGCTGAGAGTTGTAACTCCTACTGCAAGCTGGCTTCTTGCCATGAAGAAGAGCGAGGCAAAGCCACTCACTGTGCCAGTGCCACAGCTGTGGTGGCCCAGGGTGCCAACACATCCTGCAACAAGGCACTGCTTTTCCCTGGGGTGTCTGCCCATCAGCTCTGTGTTGCTGGTAGCTCCCAAAGACATTTCCTAGCAAACTTTGAGCCCCTTGAACACTGCTGGGTAGCCACACCAGGAGGCAGCTCCTCACCACTAAACTCTCCATACATTGATGCTTGTTTGCAGCCTGCACTCAAACCTCTCCCACCCACTGCTTTATCATGTTTAGCTTGATGGGCATGACAAACAAGAAGGCAGCCACACAGGAAGAGTAACCCTCCTGCAACGTGGTCTTTGAGAGTGCTGCTCTGCCCTGCCTGGTCAGACCAGCCAGCCTCTGCTGCTGCTCCTCAGCAGTCCTGTGGGGTCCAGTCCAGATATGGAGGAAAAGGAGCTGACACACCAGAGAAGGGAGAAGTGGGAAAAGTGGAAGAAGTCCAAATGATAAAGTTACCTGGAAACATGCTGCTGCCATTGCAGAACTGGTGAGGGTGAGCCTGCTGAAACAAAACACTCCCTCCTTCTCCTGTATTTGCCCTAACAAATAACAAAGTGGAAAGTGCTGTAGCTGGTAAATCCTAGTCAGAGAGGGTCCAGGCTAAGTCTCCTTGCTTGATACTTGGTTAGATATATGCAAGTGGCTCACCAGGGGTAGACAGATTCAAAAGCTAAAAGCTATGACACACATATCAGAGAGTATTTGAGTTGGAAGAGACCCGCAATGACCTTTGATGAAGCTGGACAAAGCTCTGCTGTTTCTTAAGAGTGCCACACAATCTGAAGTATAACTGTGCTTTCTCAGTGTCTATGTGGGCCACCTTTGCTTTTTTTCTACCTGCCATGCTGTGATACCTGGGACTCTCTGTAAATATAACTGCAATGCTGACAGAGGCCCTGTTCTTACAGACAGGGGTCAGGCACCCTCTTACCTGCCTTTTCACACCCCACAGGAGAAAAACTGCAGTTTCCTCACACTGTGAAACTGAGCTATGCCAACCAGTTGCTCTCCACTAAATCCCAGACGAGAATTCTTTCATCAATTTTGACTTTTTTTTCCCTGCAGTTAATGTTGGAGCAGCACACTGAGTGTCTGCCATTGAAACCAAACCCCTGGGGTTTGGAGACTGTCCGTAGTGAGGGGAGACTGCTGTGCTATTGTGCAGCGGATATGTCTGAAAGAAAGATTTATTCTTTTTTTGCCATTAATCTCAGTCTTCCATTTCTAGACACTAGGGTTTCACCTCCTGAGCTTTTTACATTCTCTCTGATCACATCTTCTTTTTGCTTTTTCTTGACTGGCACCATCTTTGCTTCTGATTTTTGAGTTTATTGTCAGCTTGGCTTGTGATCCTCTTTCATCTCCCTATCTTCTCTAAGGTGACTTTGGTTACACCTTGAGCTGCAGACACAACTCTATGTTGTCCAGCTTCCTTCCCTATCAATGTTTCTCCATCTGTATTGTACTCAACACCTTTGGCTGTTCCTTTGCCTCTCATTTGAGTTATGCAGAGCCAGAGTGACAGGCACTGAGTGCTCTCCACCGAAATGCTCCACTTGCCTCTCTCCCTGATGTTAACTTCCTTTTGCATCTCCACTGTCAGATGTTATTCCTCTCTCTCTTCCCTTTTCATCACCCTGACTTGCTACTGGAAACTGTTGGGTATTTTCTTCCTTTCCAACTCTTTATTTGCTTTCCTTCCTGTGCTTACTGTGATGTCCTTTGCCCAGAAATCCATTAACTCTTGCTTTGCTCTTCACCACTTTTTTCTATCTGCATTGGAAGTACTTCACACAGATTGTCTCTACCAGCACCGTCTTTTCCTCAGACATCATTCCCCATGTGAATCTCCCAGACTCTCACTGGCACCATGGGGTTAGGTCAAGTCTTTTTTGTCTTTTTCCTTGAAGCTCCACATAACTTCCCTCCAGGCAACTTCCTTGTTTTTGCTTCATCTCATTCCTTGTCCTTTTTGAATACCTCAGGATTTCTCATGGCTGTCCTTATGCACAGTACACTCTTCTACACTTGATATACTTAAAAAACCTTCAAGATTCGTGATTCAAAATTCTTTTTGGTCTTACAGCTTGGAAGCTTATCTTCAAAAAGAAGTCTGGTGTCTCTGCTTCAGGAGAGGCATATTTAAGGAAGATGAACCTTTTAGAAAAATACATAATATGGTATGGCTTTCACTGTAAATGCCAAACATTTAAAGCTACAGCATCGCTGTATTGAAGGTCCACACTGTTTTGGTTTGGTCTCAGACACTGGGTAAACACATGGTTTCATCTCCACTGTATCCCTGCTTTGTGCTGATAATAATAAAAGAAAGATAGTTGTGCCTCCCATCCCTCCACTCCAGATGCTAGCCCAGTCATATCCATTGATGTCCCAGGGTAAGGGGCCCCATTCTCCTACAGCTAACAATTGCTGTTTATTACTGTCAAATACCATTCAGTTAAACCAGAAGCCTGAGGAAAAGCAATTTTAGGTTCACTTCCTAGATAAGAAAGAAAATTCCTTCCTGTTACTGATTCCATAAAAAAGAAGGAGGTAACCTGCAGAGTCTGATAAAGTCAGCCCTCTATTTCAGCTCTGGCTGTGGGCTATGTTAGCACAGAAGACAGACTGCTCACAAAGTTGAATGCAAGAGACAGAGAAGAAAGAAAATTATTTGGTTCTCCCACTCCCCTGAGGGGAACCGAACCATATTTGTTTTCCAGAACTGAAACAGCAGTGATATCCTTGACAATCCCCCTGCAGTGACTGTAATCTGTCACTTGCTGGTTAAGTCACTTGGGACCAAAAGAGTTTAAGATTTCAGATTCTCCTGGCCAGTTCTAAGATCTTCTCTGTCCCTCACCAGAGTTTCCACAACCATAGGTGTTTGCTCAGGGAAGGAGGTAAAGCCTCTGGTCCCTCTGCTGGCCCCACAAGGTGCTCCTCCAGGGGCAGGCATACAAAATGGGATGGCTCCTGGTTCTTTGGCTGCCCAGCTGTGTTGGTACGCCCAGGTTGAAGGTTTGGGTGTATGTGCCATCTGACAGTGTGAACAAACACAATATTAACTCATTTGCATGCAGGGACATAGACATAAATGCTACCCTCTAAGAATCATCCTGGAACCCTATGGGTCTCACATCATAAATCTCTTTGGAAAGCATGTACTCTGCTTCCTTGCCGACACTGATTCTTGTATCATTGTTTGTTTTACTCTGCTTTGAGCTTAATAATTGGCAAATCCTGGAGAGGCAGCTGGGCCGACTTGCTGTGCTCCCAGGCAGTGAGGGGGATGCTGCTGAACAGAGATACATTTCTGTCAGGGTGATGGCTTGCTTGAAAGGCGGTGACAAGTGGTACAATAGTGGGAAATGTGTTTTCCAGATACCTAGATTTAACTGCTTTCCCTTCTTTCTTTTTCAGGTTTTCTTTCCGTCTGGCTTATAGGTAGAGCCGTGTACATCAATTCACACATGAATACAGCAAGTGCGTTTGTTTACCAACCTTTGCACAGGCAAACTTTCAGACCATTTGTTTTATTTTTTTTTTCCTTTGTTCACAAAGATGAAGGGAAAACGTTCCCACCTATGGATTTTGCAGGAAATGGGAAGTGGGTGACAGTGACCAGGGCTGTGACCTGGCAGACCTCGCTGTCTGATGTAACGCGATCTCATGGTGCTTGGGAGAAAAAAGGGAAGAGAAGTCTAGCCCTGGGACTGCAAATCACAGGCCGTGATGACAAGAGGGGCCCTAATAAAACTCAGCACCCTTCACTTTTAAATGAAATGACTGGGGAGGGGGAGTGGGGAGAGGATAATTTATTGCCTAGAGATATCCCGGGGTATTGCATTCCTAGAAATGCCTTTCACTGCCCCATAGCATTTCAGTGATGGAAAATGTGAATACAGCTTTGAGCAGTTAAGGTCTTTATTTGAATTAATTAGAAAAGCTCTAACAACAGGATTTAAGCAGTGGAGGATGGAGACAAGAAGACTTTGCATTCTTCCTGATGTCATATCATCCTCTAACAGCCACCTTCCTGAAGGACATCAGTACTGCCAGAAGGGAAAGGTTGGAATGTTCAAGTGACTGGGATGGGATAAATGACATAGGTACATGATGCTGAGAAAACATGCCATGGCTCTACCTCTCCTCTGACCACTGATTTCTGACTTTGTGTTGAGGATGCCCCAGGAGCAAGTCAATTTTGCTGAACAAATTTCTGCTGCTGACAAGCAGATCTTATTTTGCAATGCTGGTGATCAAAATAAATTTGCTTTCATACATTTTCCCAGGAAAGGATGGAGACTCATTAAACCAACTCCTTGGACAGGGATGGGTGCACATTTTGTCAGCAGCTTAGAACACCAGGACATGGTAGGACTCAGGAGTCCCCTGCATCCCTTTTAGCAGTGGTGGCTCTGCCACTTTTGTTTTCCTTGCTTCATTTTGTTGGGTTTGGGAGGTTTTAAAGAAAAACAAACCCACAAGAATAGACAAACTTTGGGAGCTTCAGAAATTCTGCTGATTCAAGCACTTGTGTATCCGAGATGCTGACATCTCTTTGTAACTGCAAAAACAAGTTGGTTGTAAGCAACAAAAACATGAGTCCCCACATAGGACTGCAAACTTCTTCCTAATTGAGTTGGAAATGCACATCTTTTCCAAAGGATTTTGACAGCTCTACTTCTGGACTCAAAATATTTTTAATTAAATTAAATAGAAGACAAAAAGGAAAATTAATTAAGAGGCTTTTTGTTTGTTTGATCTTAGTAGATGGCTAAGCTCAATTTTTATTGAAACTTCAGGCAGAGGCTCCTGTTTGTTTAATCTATCTCTCTGATTATTATTCTATTTCTGGCAGGGGGAACACCAAAGAATAAATGAGAGACAATGAAATAAACAGAGCCAAGTGTGGCTGTGCCCTAGAGCCGTCCCATCTCAATATATGAGCATGTGTTTCGTCTCTCCAAAGCAGAGATTTCAGGACTCAGCTGGCACCAATAAAGAGATATCATACTGGGAGAGAGACTTGTCACTCCCCTGGGCTGCTGTCTGCCCCCAGTCCCCTGCACAGGGCTGGGGCAGGAGAGCTGCATCTCCATGGAGCACTTACCTCCTGGACACATCCAGTATGTACCCACTCACCTCATCCTGTTTTGTTCAAGCTGCAGAGCTCTTTGCATGCCTCAGGCACAAAAGCTGTGCAGTTTCAGGGCTGTGCTTGGTACATCAGGCAGAGCAGCTGTTGAAAGCACAACTGGTTTCTGAATCACCTGTTACAATCTGCCCTCAGGAGGGTTGCCACCACTGCTGCTCCTCTTCCCATTTGGTCTCAGCTCTCATTCTCCTCTTTGCTCCACTTAGCAACCCCCCATGAGCCACCATGGCAGGAAATATCTATCTATCTATACACCTATCACTCACACAGAAGTGGGAAAGTTGCTCATCTGCTTCTCCATCCTATTGTGACAAGGACTTGGTCAGGTTGCTCCTGCTTTCTGTGCTTGTGAAAGCCCAGGTGTCCACCCTGCCATGCTGGTCCCTGCCTGTGTGCTCTGCATAGTTCACAAAATCAGCTGTCATTGTTTTCCTGGCTGCTTACAGCATCTTTGGACTCTGCTGAGGCATAGACAGATCCCTGTGCTCAGTGTAGCTTTCTGTGTATAGTTTAGCCAAGTCAGTGTGCTGTGGACTTTTCCTTCAGATCCAGATTGAGGGCTGGGGTTGAAGACTTTCAATCTCTAAAATCGTTGATCTCAAGTTGAGCCAAAGTTTTCAAAATTGCATCTTCTTTAAGTATCTTCTTTCAACTCTGAACACACTTGTTCTTAATAAACTTTTTTGTTTCCCCCCACAAAATTCCTGAGAAGCAGCAACAGAGTGAGTTATATGCATTTTACAAATGAAAGACCCCATGATAGCCTTGATCCAGTACTGCAGCTGAAATATTAACTTTCCCAGCCTCCATTTAACTTAGTGATATGTAAAGAAAACCCTCCTATGCTTCTCCCCAGGTGAAAAGCATATTAATTTTGTCCAAAATCCACCCTCACATCTGATATTGTCCTGATACCAGGAAAAGAATAGAAAGATAAGTCTGTTTGCTGTCTTGTTTACAGGCAGGGGGTCTTCAGGGTTAGTGGAATCATACAGATATCAAAATACTCAAAGAGAATGAAGCAGCAGGGAAAAAGAATGAATTTTCAGAGTGCCAAAAGTTAAAAGACAATATGGAATTGACCCAGAAAAATGCTTACTCATGGACTGAATGTGATTAGGGTGCCATCCAGTCGGGAAGAGTCCGTATGAAAGACTAGAGCTTTCTGCAGAAGATACAGCCCTTGTTGCATTAGATGTGTTCAGAGAAAGTATATCACTGTAGCAAGTAGTGAGTGAATAAAGAGATTCATATTCTCAGAGGATGAGCACCCAGGTGTGGTTGACCAAAAATTACTGAATTATTAAAATATGCTTAAATCTGTGAGATTGCACCAGGAATCACAGCAGTCAACCTTATCATCTTGTACATCTTGCTTGGAGTCAGGACTTAAAGAATACCTGGAGAACAGCTGCTCACACAAGCTTATTTGGCTTCCACTACTGGCTGTAATCCAATAGGGTAGTAGCCACTGTGTGCTTGAAGACCAAAAATACACTGAACCAAAGCAGAAGTCCCTGTCAGGTTGGGTTGATGCTGACCTGGCCTTGGTGCTGTCAGTGAGCAGAGCAGTGTTTCTGAAAGAGAAGCTTCTATTGTAATCAATATTAGTGTGAAACTTCTTTGAAAACTAGCAGGATTCTTCCTGTAGGGAATACTATTACATTTTTAGTGTTGAATTTAATATTTAGTTTTGAAAGTGCACTTTGGTGCTATTTTTAATTTTTTTTAAGCACTTAATCCTGTGCCTTGCATAGGTGAATGTATTCCCTTCTCCTCCTGGATATTCATGCACTACTGTGTGAATATAAGAGGTGTTCAGAAATTCTGGGCACCTGCAAATCTGTTCAAGAGGTGATAACCAAGTGCTGCCAGGGCGGAGTTAACATCTGGTTAAACGTTAACATGGGGCTTGGTTCCATCATTTTACAATGTGTAACCTGTGGCAAGTAAATGATAAACCGTTCTGGGTGCAGCCCTGGTTGCCAGGTACTTATATTTCATGTTGCTACTCCCCAGAGGAAAAGCAAATAACTGTCATTTGGAAGCAAGTAGGCAGAAAAGATGCTGCATATTGATTTCGTACTCTCCTAAAAGAGGCACTCTAAAGATAACAATTGCACTGGAAAATACATTGCCCAGTTTAGTATTTTCTATATATTTTTAAGACAACAGCACAAGGTGCTGAACCAGAAACAGGAGAAAGCTACCTGCCATTGTAGGACAGAGCCTATAAGGCTTCTTATTTCTTGAATCATACTGATCTTTCACCACCTTCTCCTCTCTGTTTGCCCCTCAACCAATACAACATGTTAAAAAATTGATCACAGAGACTAGAGAGCCAGCTTGGGCTGGCTGACACAAAGTGCCAAGCTCCCAATACAGCCACCCCTCTCTCCTGCCCACACTGCAGCCAGGTACACCAGGAGCAGCTGGCACAGCACTTGGGGAACCCATGTGTTTTTGGACATTGGCCCATCAGATGTGCTCTGGGGTGATGCACTGTGGTAACTCTGACATCCTACATCCTTGCTGAGACCCTGACTTGGTGGAGGCAGGGAGCAAAGACAGCCTGTCTTCTGTTTGTTCTCATGAGATAACAACTGTGATGAGATTCAGGAAAAGGTTAAATATTCATGCAGTAAAAAGGCACTCTCAAATTATGCTGACTGGGACAGATACTGCAACAACCATTAATCTCCATGTTCCAGGCTGGAAGCTCATCGTGGGCTGAAGTCACTGTCTGCCCCCCCTTCCCCCGAGCGGGATTGTGCAATCATCATCCGTGTTCATCATCCGAGGTGAGAGGGGAGGGCGTCACCTTCCTCTGAAGCATCCGGTACCAGCTCCGGTCACTGGCAGGATGCTGCCTGCGGTGGACGTGGCCGTGCTCCAGTACGGCAAGGGTTACTCGCCCTCCACCGAGCTGTAGCAGCTGATGCTGCCAGATGTCACCTCTGGCCAGGCTTACCCCTTCCCCATGCACGTGCCAGGCTCACCAATACCTAGCACCTTCCCCAGCCCCCGAGGAGTCAAACTTTCAGGTAATTTCTTCCCAGTGTGGTGCCCAGCCTTTTACAGGCAGTGGTGTGAATTCGTTGCTATCACATTCCAAGAGTTTCTGATCCTCAGTATTCAGAGACTTCACGATGCAATTACTTATAGACAGGCAAGAGGATGTGGCTGCAAAGCTGCATAAAATAATACACACGAGCACTGCTGACAGGTTCTTGCTTTCTGACCAAAATTTGAAATTACTTCATCCCTCTTTAATATGAAGATGTCTTATGCACTTCATTATCAGGGCTCTTCCTTTTTCTCCTATTTGTATGTGCATGCACATTTCTCTTGTACTCTCTTACTCCTGGTTCTCCCTCCACCTCACATCAGTGTACACTGCAGACTTCCTTTCTCACTTTTATAAGCTGCCAGAAATGAAGTGACCTGGTTCCCTTTCCAGTTCTGAAAGCTGCCTCAGCAATGTTTTCCTCCCTTTCTGCAGCAGCCCCGGGCAAGCACACTGTCCTCAGCCTGTCAGTGCATTTGAAGCAGGGGGGTTATGGTCTGCACCACACTTCACCACCACAACTCACAGAGCTGACATTTGCAGACACTGACTTTGGCAACTTTATTAGGAAGACTGTAGTCACTGACTTCAGGCAGAAGCCATGGAAAAAGGCGATGATATTATTGTTGTTGTTATTGTTGTTATTAATATTATGATTACTGTAATCAGTGTGAGCTGCTGACAGAATATGCCTCTCCGGAAATAACTCATTAATTCTGAGAGTTGCCAATGGGAGGAGCAGCCCAGAGCCCTGATCCAGCAGCACTTACGCAGCAGGATGCCCGTGTTATCAGTGAGGAAATCCACAGCTTGACTCTACGTATGCAAGTGTCCTCACTAATTCCTGAAGGCAGCAAAAAGAGAAAGTCCTACCCATCCTCATTCAGGGCTCTCAGGAGTGTTTGCTACAGTAAGATGTTCCTGTTTGTTTCTGCCATCCTAAATAGTGAGGAAGTCAATTTGCCCTCTCTGAGAGTCAAACTGACACACCAGCAGTCCATCAGAAAACTGTATTTTTTTATTTAGTCTCTTTTTTCCTCTAGATTTGTCTCTTTTATATCCAAATGTCTTGGGTGTAATACCTGTAATAAACTATGCTCCTGGATCCTTGTGGTTACACATGAAACACAAGATTTTAATGTAACAGTTTAGACACTAAGAGATTTCTTGCCACCAGACTATTATCATGGATGTTAGACAACTAAAAGCTTATCATCCAGTCTGTTCTTTTGGCTGGAGTACATTTATATTTCCATACTAGTCTAGGTCTAACCATCTGGAGGTTAAGTCAGAATATAACTTGGTAGAACACTCTGATAAAGTAAAAATGCAACGATCTACCATTCAACTTTATTTCCATGACCTCCAAAAATTTTTCAGATTTCCAGATTTATAGCATGGAGCTAAGCAAGGAGATATCCAACTGGAGAATGCAGAGATAAAATAGAGAAAGGTTTATCATTACCCTATTTTTGTGAAGTTCCTTGTTCTGTGTCAGAACAAGGGCAGTTCCAAAACATGCTTGCTGGTTTATGAGATGTTTGCAGACTCACTTTCAGCAACTACAAAGGGTAAAATATCTCCAAAGTGCTACCAAATCCAGCAGGATTTTGGGACTGAATCCCAGCTGGGAGTCATCAGCACTGTACCACGAGTGGACACAGAGAAACTTCATATGGCCTCAGGATTTTGCCCTTCACTAAAGAGGTGTATGAAGCTCAATAGAAATGGCAAAGTATAAAGCATTCTCTCTTCCTTAGGCAAAGAGAAATGCCAATGAAAACTATCTGCCTGTGATGAAGAGCAAGTTAAGAAAGAGCACTCTTTTCTGGAACTGCATTAAATATTTCACTTTCAAGTGCAGGAATAGGAGCAGACAGGTGTATGAAATCAAGTCTAGAAGTTTTATGCTAAAGACATAGAAGACACCAAGGATTCAAGATAGAACCCAAACCTGAATGTAGTCAGATGGGAAAGTTTTGGCTTAATAGGCTCTGCAGAAAATTTCTGGGAAGGGGATGCCGGAGCACCCCTTTCTTCCCTGAACACTGGTGTGGCTTTATGGGCTCACTTCTATCTGTCCATGCACACACCAAGATGCCCTCGCTACTGGGCAGAATGTTCCATGCCAGTCTCAGGCTCTGCTGAGGTAAAACCTCACTTTCCGTCTCCCGAGTGTGAGGTTTGAAACAAAAATTGAATTAAAAATCACAAAATCATAGAATTTTTAAGGTAGCAAAAGATCTCTAGGATCATTGAGTCCATTAAATAAACCTGACTGGTAAAAGCACCTAGTGAATTATTACATTATCAGGTTGTTTTCACCCCAGAACCCAACACCTCTATATTCCGTACTACAGTGTGGCTAAACATTTGCATTGTTGTTTTTAAATTTAATTGTCTCCAATCTATTGCGTAATTTTGTTCCTTTCTGCCCATAGTTTCAGCTTTCTGAGTTCTAATTCCATGGTGTCAGCAATTTTTGTCTTGTCCAGTTAGGCATCATCTGTACATTTGTTAAGATGCAATTAATTAACTCCATTGGTTGGTCAATACATGCTTTGAATAAAGATCAGAAGTGCACTCAAACGAAAGTCAAGTCTCTCACTGATTTTTGTGTATTCCAGATCTAACCTCAAAACTTGCCCGCACACACATCGCTTCAATAACAGTATCCTGACAGATACCTCCCTGCAGCTGGCTATACTGGGGCTGTACCATTCGTGGGTGTTTTCCTAAATCCCAGCTGTCAAGATGTAGGCACTAATTTCTGTCTGTGCAAAGCTTATCTGGACTGCTCTTTATATGCAATGTTGCATCATGAGACAATGGCATCAAAGGACTTAGTAAATCCAGATCTATTGCGTATCCTGTATTTGTCTGCTGTGACTTGTTCTTTTGACTGTGTCTTCACAGAATGACTTTGACAAATGTAAGAGCTTTCTCTTTCCCTGGCAGGAGCAAAGCACAGGACTGCCCACCTGCTGCTCTGCCTCTGCCAGCTTTGAAGCTGAAAGCAGGAGAAGGATCAGGGAGACTATCAAGGCTAGGCACCAGGGGTGGAAGTGCCCCTCTTGGGCTGTGGGGCTGGTCACAGCCCAGTGCAAATCCCCTGTCACACAGCAGCCACCCCTGTCCATGACCTCCCAATCCTCTTGCCAGCCCAGAAACCATTACCTTGTCCCACAAAATTGTTCTGCTCCAGCTTATTTACAGTCCTTGAGGACAGAGGCTTTGTCCTGTGGTCTGTAATAAAGCTGGGTTTATTGCTCATCTCAGCTCTGCATTACAATTTTCTCTGAGCCCTTGGCAGCCACACTCAATTCCCTAGAGGTCTTTGCACATTATATTGGAAGTATACAAGGGAGCATCATTTCTTTTCTTTTAACCAAGGTAGGTGCAATCTACTAACTTCAGTGTGTGTTGTAGTCCTCAGTAAACACCGCTGAGCCATTATTTCCAGCTGTACTGCACACCTAGTTAATCCACATTGATACTGATTTTTCAGTGTAAAGATTAACTTGCACAGTAAATGTTGTAAATGCTGTTGTTGCCTTTGATGATTAAATCTTCACACTGTTCAACTCAGCTCTTCCTTTCAGAGGTCTGATTTTCCATGGCTAGTTTTCCCTTTCCTTGGCATTTACGTCCTACCACTGATCGAGCTCAGTGGGAATGCAAGGTGCTAGCTGACCTGCAGGGCAAAGTCCTCACTTAAGGTTGCAAGTTGTTTGTCATTATTGAAATCACTACAGTTGTTCTTTCTGAGTTTCTCAGTTCACTATGCCCTGTGGTTTCTCTGACTTGAACATGCAGCGTATATGATCTCTCAAACCAGATGGTACTAAAAAAATGGACAAGATGTATATTTTTATTCACATTAGACCCTTTAATTTGCATGGACTATTTCAGGTTAAGGAATAAGGAGACTGACAAGTAAGTAGAATTTTTGGGATTATAAAAACCATTATTTAGGGACTTGAATTTCTCCCAGCAGGATTCTTTCAGATTGGATGTAGGAACAGTGCCATGGCACTATCGGGAAACTACCTTTGCTGTGACACATACTGCTTTCCTTTGGAAGACAAGGAGAATGGCAGACATTGCAGAATGTGACTTGCTTTTACTCTCCTGCAGGCTGGGGTCAAAGTCAGGAACAGAGGAGGATGTGGGATCCTGGGCCTGTCTGACAGCAGGATTTTTTGGGGAATTAAGAGCACTAGATCAGTGTTTACAAGTCCTTGTAGACTTTTATGGATCTTGTTAACTCTTAAATTTTTAGAAGTCTTTCAGAAGTTTCTTTATTTCTTCCAATGCTCTTTGAGAAGTTGAAGATGATTGGTCTCTCCTTTTTTTATTATCAGAAAGATAATAAAAAGAAAAACCTTTTTCCAGTTTTTTGATATCTCATCTATCTTTTTCAGCTGCTCACAAATCAGAAGTGGCTCTCAGTTTAACACAGAAAATATTTCAAAGGTTTTAGGATAAAGTGCAGCAGCCTTGGCCAAATAGAAAGCCAAAGAAATTTACCAGTTTATTATGTCATCCATCCCTTTTCCAGTTCAAGCTTGTAGTCATGTTTACTGCATGGAAGTGGATTTTTCTTTGTTAGTGCATTTAAAGGAAACCTTAATGCACCAGCTTTCTTGACACTATTTGCCAGTAAATACTCCTCCTATGGAATAATTTACCTCGTCTCCCTTTTACAAATAATGTTCTCCTTATTAATCTTCATTCACTGAATCTAGAATAGCTTCCCTTTTTTGTTTACCACAACTTTCTGAATAAGAAAGGGCCACCAATGTCTTTCAAAAGCTTTTAGGCTGCCCCAAATCCATTGCCAAGAATTTTCTAATAAATTAAAATCCTCCACAACAACAATATCTGGTATTATGGATGATTTTGTCAATTCCTAGTAAGTTCATTTACATGATTTTCCTTGTTTGGCAGCAATATTAGCCTTCTACTGTGACCATGCCTTTTCACCAAACTTTGATTAAATGTTTCACCATCAACTGAGGGTAAGATCCTTTCCTCCCTGAACTGAGCATGCAGCTCCACATGCAATGCCACGAATGAAGCCTGGTTTCATAGGACCACAGAGTGATTCAGGTGACAAGAGACTTTTGGAGGTCTCTATGCAACACCCAGGGCAAAGCAGGACTTGCAGGCTAGACCAAGCCCTCACGGCCTGTTCCAGCTGAGGTTTGAAGTCCTCTGTGGATGGGGAATGCACAGCACCTATGCTTGCCTGTTCCCTCCATGAAAATGTTTTCCTACACATATATTTCTCACAGTTGTTTAAAACTGGTGAATAGGAATATATCAGCTGGAAACAAAGCTTTCCTCATGCCTGGAAAAAAAAGGATAAGGCCTTCCTCCCACTCCCTCACATGGCTTCTCTGAAGTGTGCTGGAAGGTGAGCTCTTGCTATGGTTTTTCTCTCTATCAAATCTCTTATGGGCTTTTCATACTGGGTCTCCCTTGGACTGGACACTGTTGTCCTGCAATGCAGATAAAATGTATCATCAGTCACCTTTGTTTTCTTCCTCTCTCTGCAAAGTTTTGTTCCAGTACAGCAGCAGCTTCACAGACTTCCAAGGGACATGCACACATCTGTACACATACACAAACACATTCACAATCACCTAGGTGCATAGAAATATCTGCAGAAAACAACTGGGGTTTTTTTATTTTCATACAATTCCCAGCTAAAAATCAGAAACAATATACAATTTTTAAGCACACTCATGTGCTTATTTATTAGCTATTTGTGTTCATTATGTTTGCTTTATTATGCCTCATTATTTTTCACTTGGACACGGGATGATCCCTGGCCGGCAGAAGGTTGCTGGTGAAACATGGCCAGACCCACTTGCAGCAGCATAGTCCTGTCACTATGAGAGCTCATTTCAGTCAGAGCAGTGCAGTGTGGAGATGGTTTGATGCCTGAAGGCACAGGCAGGATCCAGTGACAAGCATAAGCCCAGGAGCCAAGCCGGTGACACCCATTGGGACACTGCCTGGCCCCTGCTGAGGCCAGCAGCAGAATCATTTTTCTGCTGCTCCTAGCTTGACCCTAAAAATGAGGAGAGCAAAACAACATCTTTGCCCTCATTGTGCTCACCTGTACAGGGAAAACATCCTCATGGAGGGGTCTTCTCTCCCCACCAAACCCAAAATAACATGTAGGCTGAGCATTTCTGAGGAAAGGAGAATTATTTTTCTGCTCAGCAGAGCAAAAGCAGGGCACAAACTAGCTCTCTGCAAGCAGAGACAGGCACTGAATTCATTGGATAATCTACTGCAAATTATTTGCCCAGCTCTATTAATTAATGCTGTGAAGCACTTGGAGGGTTAAATGCCCTTGAGCTGTCGTTCACCTAAGCTTTGCCCCTGAACTGAATGAAAAATCCTTAATGGTGGTGGTAGCAGCAGCAGCAGAAGCACTGAATTTTCAAACCCTCCCGAGGCAAGAAAACATGATTTTTTCCCTTCATTTTATGGTCTGTTGAATCTTCTGTTTTTCTTGTTATATAGCAGGAATAATGTTCATGGCCTTGGAGTATTCTTGTGGTTTTC
>VZUA01116936.1:0-14486 GCA_013401035.1 Horornis vulcanius
AAAAAAAAAAAAGGATTGCAATTATATCAGTTCACAATACATTGAGGGAATTTCTTACATAATTACATTTCACCAGCAAACTTTTTATTTCTTCAGTCAAATCTCTGCATCTTGCTTACTATGTTACCTTATAATTTTGCAAAGTATTTTGTGGTTTATATGTGTATATTGGCACACAATGACATCTTGTGAAAGGCACCAGCATTGTGTTCAGCACCCTTTGCTGCCTTGGGGGGGCTGCTCTCCCCTCTCTGCTCAACTCTGCAAAGACAGCAGAGCTTTAGCAGGACTTAGGGAGTACTGAGGAACATCCCAAGAGTTGCTGTCCTTAAATTTGTATGTGACAGAAGGCTGGTGACCAAGTGGAGTCCCTACAGTTGGGGGACCAATGGCTTCATTCAGATGATCATTTTGAGGCCATGAGAAAATGGGATGATATTTGTTTGAATAAAAAGTTTGAAAGTGGAATTTTTCATCAGATCATGGATTTTTCATTCAAAAATGATTTCAAAAGCTTTTACAGGAAGGTGTACATCTGCCAACACATATTTAAAATGTACCAAAGCTTTAGAAATGCCATTGTGGAGAAGGAGGCAATGGCTCAGGGGTGCTGTGCTGGGGCTAAGGTGCCTCTTGAGAAGGGGCACAGTGGATAAGGGCTCTGCACTGGCACCCTCCACTGCAGCAGAGCTGAGGGTTGTATGGAAATCCATCATGCTGCACCATCACCCAATGCAATGCTTGGCCTGGACAGCCTCCAAGGAGAAGGGCAGGAGCTCAGGAAACAACAGGGATGGGAGCTGTGGTGTCCCTTGAAGTTGCAACTAAACTTTTCTCTCTTAGTAACTGTATTTGACAATTAGAAAAACGAGCTGAATTTAAAAATCATTGACTTGCAATAAAGCTTATCATTCTGGTATGTTATCTTTCAAGTCATGTCAGACTTGAAAAAAACCCCCATATGTTCTAAGCAGAAAAGCACTTGAGCACAAGAGTTTCAAGTAACAAGAAACAAAAAAGAAAGTTCCTTTCATCTTCATCCCATTTTTAGAACTATTAGCATGAGTTACATGAGTTTACCCCAGGTGAAAGTACAGCCTCATTGGCTGCTGGTGCTGCAGTGCATTGTTTGCAATATATTTGGATATAATGCAGGGATGTGGAATTTCTCCCACCTTCCTGACTTTTCCAATATGGCATGCAGTTTTCAGTTTTGTTTAACGAATACTATATAGGCTTTTAAGGATTTCTTTTTTAACTAAACCCTACTTCTTGCTTATGGCCAAATTCATGAAACTGCAATGAAGAAAAATGAACCCGCTGAAGGGGATTGACCCCAAATGCTCAGGACCAGGTCTTTCAAGACTAATGAGAGAGTTTGCATTTGCTTTTCCTGCCAGAACTCTTTCCTGAGGGCACACTGCATAATGCAAAAAGAGCTATGTGAAGTTTGGTGCAGAGGATGAAAATGGGACCATTCAGCTGTTTTACAGAGAGGTGGTTCTCTTCCCCTTCCCCCTCCACACGTTTTTCACTGTAAGTGAAAATGAAACTTGTGCTTTTCAGAGGAAATGGCTGCTAAAGGTTAAAGGGTAAGTCTTCCTTGCTGCAAGCCTACATTTTTGCAAGCTGAATCTTATCCATGTGGCTAGCAGCACTCACACTGAAATAACTGCAGAGGGCTTGGAAGAAGAGTAGGGAAATACAGGGCAAGAATATCAAAAGAACATCCCCAAATCGATTCATCTGCTCTTTTTTATTCCTTCATTTGAGTTCTGGCCACCTCCATTTCCCCATTCCACATTCCACTGTACAAACAAGATCATTATTCAGAGATGGAGAGGTGGTAGCTGTGCCCAGAAAGGACAGTCATTGTGCGAGGAAGCAAGAGCATTTCTCCAGGGCTGCCATGGGGCCTTACCTACCACAGGGGCAGGGAAATTTGGGGCAACAGGTAACTGAAACCTTGACTCCTTGGCCTGCCAACCAACCAGCATATTTGTGCAGCTGATGTACCCACACAGAAATACAATGTCACACAAGTCACTGGGAAAAGAGCACGGGGAGGAGGGGGACAGCTCTTGCCCATCCCAGCTTTCCTCTCTGCTTGCTTTTGTCCTCAGAGTGCCCAGCATTTGGCTCTTGGGTTTTTTCTGGCAAAGGAAGCCACAGTGAAAGCGTGTCTGAACGGTCCTGAAAGCAGTTCCTTGGACATTTTGATATATTCTGTTTAGTGCAATGCACCTAGGAAACGTCTGACCTCAAGCAAACACTTATTAGTATCCACATGGAATTCAGAATATTCCTGGTAACAGTCTGTTATATAAAATACAAAATAGGATGAACAGAAGTCCAATTGAAAACACACCTTCCAGCAGCACACAGTTTGCAGAATGCAAATGTGGACAAGATTGAGTGTATTGACACAGAATACATGGAGAGCAATAGAGCACAAATGTATATCCATAAAATTTACAGTCATTTACAAATGAAGACATTTCAAGTTGTTATAAGGTAGCAAATCCATATTTGTGAGGGAGTCAGCATTTTCTTCTTATCCCTTCTCTGCCATTTGTCCCTCAAAACCAAACACTGAATCAAACATCTGGTAGACTGGTGATGGGGTTTGTTGTGCTTGCCTAAGGAGAGCTAAAGTTTCAGTGAAGCAATATTCCAAAGGATGCAGAGTTGGACAGGCAGAGGGATGGCTGGGAAATGCTTATGACCAAGGTCAGCTCTCAGAGCTAGCACAAAGTCAGTCCTAGGCAGTGTGCAGCCAGCAAGGCTTCCCAGACTTCTTGCTTTTCTCTACTTGGTTCCAGTTGTTTAGACTCAATCTCTGCACATATTGGTTATTTCTGTGCAAGGTAAATTGAGTGGCCTATCTAAAACCACCCAGATTAATTTTTACCCTTTTTAAACAGAGTTTCCTTGCCTGATGCAGTCTGTGCTTGCAGAAGTACCTTTTTTCACACCTCCTTTGGCACAGAGTGACTCTAAGGCGGAGTGTATATACTGCAACTGGAATAAACCAAAACTTTTCCAAGAATATATGTACTGCCAAGAAAAGTGTGAAGCTGCTGACAAAATTTTCATATAGAGTATTAGAAAATATGTATCAAGGTTTGGGTTTTTTAATTATGTTTCCATAAGAAGAAAAAAATGCACTATGAAAACTGTATTGAGAAATTCTTTTTTTTAGCCTTTACCTGCACAGGCAGAAGAAGAGGCAGTCCAGGAAAAAGGCATTCTAAGAAAAAACTGTTATGTCCAAAGGTCAGGGCTGTACATTATTTAAAATGTAAAAAGCCCATGCACCTCGTTACCTGTCTGGAGATGGGGATTGGACAGCATCATTATCTTTGGCTTTATAAACTAGCTGATGTTCTTTGCATTTCAGTAGCTGCAGCTAATGTATAACTGATCACAAAAATTCTGTGCTCTGTGAATCACCAGTACAGAGGAATAACAAAAATACCACAATTTGGTAGTCACAGACACTACAGTTATTAATGTAAAGGTTTGAAACAAAGTATAGAAGTTTCTGTTAAGTCATATGCCCATCTTTCCTTATACAGGATATATTGTAATGCATTGTTTTTCCAAGACAAGAGCATAAAGCTCTATGATACTACTGCAGTATCACAGCACAAAGCTGCTCAGGACCTGTATGGAGAGTAAGGGGGTCAGGCTGAGAGCAGAGGATGGGAGCAGACAAAACTCCTTCCAGGAGAGGTTCTAGATGGGGCAGAGGGAAGGATTACATTAATCCCTGTCCCACTCACAGGCTCTGCTGGCCTTCAAAAGGTATTCTTGAGCTGAAGTGTTGGATCTGTTAAGAGGCTCTTCATAAAATATCATGGAGCCAGTTTAGAGAAAATGGATCCACTTCCTTTCATCTGCCTGGAGGGTTTTGGCAGGTATTGGGGCTTGAGGGTTTGCTAATGGCAAGAAGAAAGGCTCTAAAGTGGTAGAAGTGGGAAAAGAATCATGCTGATGCACAGGCAGACTGTGCTAAGGTTTCATTTCCATGACCCAAGTCCTGCAAAGGCCAGCCAGTGAAAATGAACATAAAACCCAGGACCTGACACTATCTGCTTTCCTCAGTATCACAGACAGTTTTTAATAATAAACCAAAAGATTTTGCTATGACAAACACCCACTGTGCAGAGCCCTCCCCTTTGCCCAGGTGTGACAGAGTGACCCCTTGGTATGAGCCCTTGGTTAAACTTTGTTATGGCATTTCCAACCATACTTGGTTTAAAAAAAAAAATCAAAATACAAATGTTACCTTTTTTTTTTAAAAAAATGGGTCAGATTTTTAAGGTGAATCACCTTAAAAAAAAAACAAAGCACAGAAACCAAAAAAACCATTCAGAGCTTGCAGTGTGCTTATTGCCTTACAAAGTGTTGCTGGCAATAGCAATTTTAATATGAAGCAATAAAAGAGGAGGTGTGAGGACTATCGCACTACAACCTGCAGATGGCTGCTCAGCCACAGGAGGTTGCAGGGAAGGGTCCTATGAGCTATTGTGGTCCCATGAAGAGCCCCCCTGGCTATCTGGAGCTGGGGCTGAGCCCAGCCCTTTGCCAGGCAGGCCCTGGGTTCCAACAGCCCTCTGGGCCACACGCTATCGTCTCTATTTACAGAAGTTGGTGGACTTTCCTCCACAGCTAAATAGGCTGACAGCCTCAGAGATTGGCTTTGAGTTTTTGGTTTGAACAAATCAATGAACTACAAGGAAAACTACAAAAACAACAACAAAAGGAATGGTTTCTGAATGTTACCTGAAAAACCACAGTTTCAAAAGAAAAATCTCTAGCAAAAAAAATACCTGGAGCAAGGCAAGGGAAGAAGTTCCTCCTACAGTACACAGATCAGTGCAAAACCATAAAACACTCTGAAAGTGAGTTGCTATTTATTGCATACTGTTCTGGACAAAAAGACAGACTTGATCAGAGTCAGTTTTAGGCCGTTTCAGTCCATCAATTGAACTGCCAAATAATTTCTAATAGAATGCAGAAAAACTATAATTTTTAGAGTTAATTTGTGACCCATGCTTGTGCCAGTCCCCGAGGACAATAACAGCCCAAGTGCTTCCTGAGTGAAATAAAATGTGAGTAGGAAGATGTAGATGGAATTTCAGTTTTCATCGTCAACTTTTCACCTTAATTGCATTTAATTCACAAGTGATCAACCCTGCTCCACAGAGGGGTAAGGGAGGGAGTGGCAGAGGAGAAAAACATGAAGGTGACTTGAATAGCCTGAGTACAAATACCAATAAAGAAATGTTTATTTACTAATGGCAATAATCCCTACCTCTTACACAACACTGGAAAGAGAGAGCGCTGTACAAGCATGAACTCATCAATGTCCTAATTAATGATTCAGGCAAGGACCCCACTGGAGGCCTGCTGCTGTGGGGGGCCCTGTGCACCTGCAACCCAGAGAGGTTTGGGGAGCAGCATCAGAAGCTGTCCTGCCCACCAGCAGCGCATCCCAAGGGACAGTGCCACCCCCTCCTTTGGGAACATTTGAGTGGTGAGCTGGGGAGACAGAACAGGTTCCAAGAAACACCTTTGGTGGATTCACAAAGGGAAAAAAACCTCACAAACAAAACACCCTTACCTTAAAGATGGGAAATGTATAAGATATTTACCTCAGGTAAACTCTCATGTACCTGGATAATTATGGCTACTCTGGCACTGGTGCTGTGTCTGTGAACAAACAGGTTCACAAACCAAGTACCCAGATGGAGGCACTACCAGCAGGTCCCTGAGAGAGCCTTTCTCTGTTTAGCCCTGCCCAGCACTGTTACCTGGAGCCACATCCCAGTGCTACCCTAGCAGGGGGGTTAGGGAGTGGTTGATGCAAAAGGAATTCACTTGCTGAGCCGATTACAGATACTGCAACAGGTTTCCAAGGGCTCTGGCCTGAATCCAGCCCAGTAAGAAATACTTTGCCTGCTTCACTTGGGTACAGCAGGTTCAAATTCAGGCTGAGCTTTAGCCACTGCAGAAAGGGCTGTGAAGGGCAAAGCTGTAAAGCAGCTGCTGGTGAACTGGGCTCTCTATCAGCACAGCCACAGGGAGGAAGGAGGTCAGCACAGCACATGCAGCCCTGCCACCCTCCCACTTCCACCTCCTGCCCAGGGCAGCTCCTCACCCTGCAACTGACTGAGCCTGGCTCTTGGCAAAGCTTTCCAGTAGGAAAGTGTTTGGCTGGTACCAAAGGTAATCCTGAATTATTGTTCAGAGCTAAGAAAAATAGAAGGGTCATCAGTTTGGTGGTGATTGAGTGTACAAATTTGAGCTGTGAGGAGTAAAGGCTTCATTTATTTTACAACAGTGAGGGAGGTTATGATGCTACATAATCTAATGCTGGGCGCCTTTGCAGGTTAGAACTTCCTACACTAATATTATTTAAATATATAATTTATTTATTTGAGAGATTAAATCTGGCTTGCATGGGAATGGAGATGCTTCGGTTTTCTGTGCATTTTCACAAACTTAGTTGAATTTTTTATGTGCACGTCAAAATGAAGTTATATACATCAAAGAGTATTGTGACTTTTCAAGTCTGAGGTCCAAATTCATTATTGGTGTAACTGCTGTAGAGGTAACCAATACTCTGACCCAGATTCTGGACTTTAGACAAAGTTTATCATCCCTGAGGATTATGTAGAGTTTACTTATCAGGAGAAGAATCCAATCATCTTTCTCTGCCCCTTGTCTGAGGAGTGGACTTTGCAGCCACATTTAGCAGTGGATACCTTGTCTGGGAAATGTCTGTGTGCTGTACAATAAATGGGACTTGCTAGAGCTGAGAGCTGGGAAGAAATTGTACTGCCCTGCTTCTGTGTGTGGAGGCATTTGTGAGCAGGCTGTGTGTCACTGAGATTTGTAGATAACCAAAGCTCGAAACTCTATGGTTTATAGTTTACTGATGCAAGTTCCTGCTTTTCATTGATCTTCATTCACTAAATCTGGACATTTGACTACTAGAAAGAACAAAGCAGCTTCTGACTCCATCTTTCACATCTCTCCAGTGCCTATGAAATGCACTGTTTTGTTTTAAAGAAATGATGAAAGTGAAGGAGAACCCCTACTTTAAGCATCCCAAGTATTTGGAAAATTTACAACCCAGGCTGAACTTGGGTTACATTTGTATTTTGGGCTTCCCTTTACCTTTTATAGGGAAGTGATTGATCCATGTAAAGCACTCATCTCATACTGAGAATGGCAGCATGTTTTGCCCCAACATTAAATTCCTGGTTTTAATTCTCTATTGATGTTAACCTGAGCCATTGTGTGTCCCTGTTCCATTGTTTAGCTGCAGTTGTACTGAGCAGCCTTGGAAAGCAGATGAAGTATGGGTGGTTACTGCCCATAACACAACTGGATTTCACAACTGAACTCTTGGAGCTTAGAACTCATGCCAGTGCTATCTGTGGCTCTTAAATGCCATTCACCCCTGAGAAGCAGCCCACACTCACACAAAAGATTCGTGCCATTTAGCTTGATGTGGTGCTTTTCAGGGTCCAAAGCAGGACTGATATTATTATTTCTAAAAAAGAGAAAGGAGAAATAAAATATCTTCATTTAACTGCTAAGGAAAAAGATACCTGATAGTTTCAAGAGATTTAAACTTCCTTTTAAGTGTGCTGCAAACAGATAACTCCAGACATCAAGTGAAAACAGCTTGTTGTGTTTCTTTAAAAGGACCTAGTCAATCTGCAAAGGTATTTTTCTTATGCTTGGATATTTTATGTACATTGCTCTATTTTTGGCTTAACAACTTTCCTGCTTAAATCACTGAAACACATCAGCTAAGCAAAACTGCATTTTGCAGACCCATGACTGAAGTTGTTAACATCTTGTGGTTTCAGAAAGCATAAAAAGGACAGACTAGAGGAAGGGAAAAAATTTCATTAGGGGATTAATTAGACAAAACAAGGCAATAAAAGAGACTCCAAAAGGCTCACTCTTCAGAGATTTCCATAATTGTGCTCTTTACAAATGAGTTTAATCACCCAAAGGAAGAGCCAACAGGCAGATGAGGAAGTGGTCAGTAAGTAACAACAACTGACCACTGCATTACTGGGGTATCTCGTGCTCCTCAGGCCCAATATCCGGACTGCTGAAGTAATGCAATCACGAATCCTGACCCGCCTGTGCAGCACTGTGGTGAGTTCCTGAGAGCTTCTTCTATTCTGGGGAAAAAACAGTTCCACTCACATTTTTCCCTGTCATCCAGGGGCTGCTAACACACATAGAGGGTGTATATTTTGGAGGTCAAATAAATCAATACAAATCAAAATCAAAACAAATCAGAAGTATGGTAAACAAACTGTCCAACGTGATTAACTGAGACATTTTCCTTCTTTTTCTTCTTCTGTGCTTGGTCGTCAAAAGCATTAGTGGCATAAACAATAGAAGGAAACAAATGAATATGTAAAGTATCTCATTTCTTCCCACATGTAATAAAATGAAAACAAATCTTCTCACTTCTACAAACTCCACCACATCAAATTAATAATGGAAAACATCACATCAAAGCACTCTGTGCTCAATAGCCTGTGGCACATTTGGACTCATCAATAGATGTTCAACAATATTACAACTTGTTTAAATCTTGGTAAAGTAGTGTTATGTACTATTGTTATTGACTTTCTTTTTCTAATTATCACCCAAAGGTGACAGATGATACAGCACTAATGATCAGACTGTTTAAGAGCTGAATCAGCTTAGAATCCCAACTCATTAAACCTCAGCAAGAACTAAAAGATTCCTTGGACTTTAAGGCTAAAAGCTTCACTCTGCTGACAACATTATGGTCAGTTATACAGGGGACACAGTCAGGAGATTCAAGGCATTTTTCACTGACAGCATCTTTGGAGATTTTAAGGATTCTAGTACAATCAAGTGCCTAAATATTTAAAAGTATATAAAATCCATACAGCTGTCATGATAAAGCAAATATTTGCAGAACCCCTTTTGTTATGCTAAACCTTCCCATGAATCTGTTTCTGTTTCATGAAGCTAATAGTAAAACTGTTCTTGATTTTAATAGAAGCTGAGTCAGTAAGAGTTGCAGAGCCATGGCTTTTGTTTGAACCCGTTTCTACCAGTGTGCTCAGAAGTAGAGACTGCAATAGTATTTTTGTGGCATGTACCAGCCTTGCACCAAATTCATTATTTTCTTAGCCAGTTTGGCAACAAAATATAGCATTCTTACATCTGTTTTAGAAAATCTGACTCAACTAATATATTCTTTTCTGTTGCTTCTTTGGTTAGGGATGATATTCCTGATGTTATCAAGAAGAGGTGGCTGTCTCTAATAGCATGACCTGAATGAGATTTCTGAAGCCAAAAGTAAAGTTAATGAAGAGATTAAATTAAACTAAGGGATGGGGACTGTCCTAAACTTGCATCTTTTGTAACTGCATTGAAAAATAAGCAGTAACACTCCCTGACTGCAATGTTTGATACCAGTGTTTAGTCTAAAGGTGCTTGTCCAGAGCAAGTAAATCCTCACCTGGGGAAACTTCCATTTGCTTGGCAGTGACCAGAATGAGAAGCATTGGCCCCCATACCTTGCACTAAAAGCCCAAACATTTTAGCTCAGTGTGCTCTCCCTCACTCAGAGCTCAGATGGTACACTGCCCAGTGAGTTGTGTTACTTCTGCATGGAGACCTGTAGGAATTAACTCATAAAATCAGAGTAGTAGTCACTCTAATCTCTGTATCTAGTTTGTCCCATTCAAGCCCCACATCATAAATCAGAATAGTAGTTACCCAATTTGTCAGGTCACATTCCTTACAAAGTAAATGAAACTATTAGGTGCTATTAAAAGGGCAGGATTAGCAACTGAAAACTTCCCTATAAACCGCTATCTAATAATTTATGACACTTTTGATGTTTCCTAGCAACTGAACAGATTAATAAGTCCATAGTCCACCTCTGATATTCTCTTTCCCCCTATCACAAACTTTTGGACCTTGCAACATTTTCACTTTCATAAAATTCACTGTATCAGAGAGTCAGTGCAGGGCTAGGAGTGGTGCCCTAGCTACAGCCCTGGAAAGATTTTACCCCACTTAGACAAAACCCACACACTAGAGTGTCACAGCAGTGGGGAGCAGAGAGAATTCTCCTGCCTGATATGCACACAGAGTGAAAACATAAATATGTATTTGGAAGGAATCTTCCCACCTTAACTGCTTTTCTGCCATGAGTGTCCCCACTTGTACTCAGCAGATGTCTTGAGTCAAAAAATGATGGCTTGTTAATTTTTCTACTTTTCAGGACTACCCACATGCTAATCTGGTCACAGACTCACCACTTGAAAGACACTGTGAACCTAGATGTATGTTGTAAATCCCAAATTACACAGGATTTATTTTGGGAAATTGCTTTTTCCTTTTTTCTCACAAAGTTGATCGAGGCTAAACCTTTTGTTCATTTTGGGTCAGCTTAAGTCTAAGTCCAAATGATACATCTAGCTTTAGTTTTGATAAGGGCAAAATTAAACCTCAGGCTGGATCCACCGGGTCCCTGCCATGCAGTCCCCAAAGGCTGCCTGGTACACAGCTTTTGAACCCCTTGAGCAACCAGAGCTATTTACTTTGGAGTCACAAAATATAAGGACTAAAGATTGTTTTCAATATTGACATTCAATGGAAAGGTTACTTCAAAAGAGATTCCCAACGATTCCTCCATTTCTCCTCCTCTCTGTGTCTCATCCCTGAAGCCTCCAGCTGCAAGCACCATTCCTCTTTGCTGCCTGTCAACATGAGCAATTAATGGCTCCAAAGGGTTGCTTTGAATGACCTGTGTAGTCCCACCCACAGGAACTGGCTCCAAGATAGCAGTGCCAAGTAGTTTCATGGGAATCCATAGAGGAACAATAGTTTTGCCCAGAGGTCATAATGTTTTGGATAAAATTGTGAATCAGTTTTTAGCTGTGTGCTATGAGCTTCAGGCTACTTTTTAAATTCTCCCCCGAAGCTTACTGTTTTTTACATGAAGAGGCCATATGTCATAATAAACATCAGGCTTAGGAACAGCTCACACTCTAAATGTCAGGCTACAAAGCTACCTTTAAAGATTAAATCTCTGCCCTCTTCAAAAGGGAGGGATGAAGAAATCCCAAATACAGAGAACCTTACAAATAAAGCAAAGTTTACTACTAACAAAACGTATCTTGCAAAAACACACTTGGTGCTTTGCTGTTGGAGCTGCCCTCGATAAAATGTGGGTGTCATTTGAAAAGGACATCATTTCCAATGAATTCTGAAAGTGTCACACAGAGTATTGATCGATCGAGTCTTGCCATCAGCGTGACCGGGGCCGGCAAAAAGCTATCCCTGTGATCCAATTTTCAGAGCTCACAGACACCTCCAGTCCCAGGCAAATGGCGTCAGCAATGGCAGGAGGGGTCTGGGGGAGGGGAGCTGGAGGGAAACGTGGAGGGGAGAGGCTCTGCACTGTCTGCTTGTCTAAGCATTAAATGTTATTAGCCACAAGCATGGCACCCCCATTGTGAGGGGAGGCTGCTGTATTTCTGGCTTTTGTGTTACCAGCAATGCCGAACCATTTGTACATCAAAAGTAGGCCCTTATCAGCAAGATATACCCTGATAAGATCACGTTTTTTTATGATTACATCAGTGTTCAGGCAGTTTCCTGCTTTTACCTACAGACACGCACAGTGCTGGGCAAGGGCAACGCGAACTCCAGGGCCATTGCTGGCCAAACACCTGTGAGCCATTGGGCTGGCTCTGGCACAGTGGTGGCACTGCCCCTGTGTCCCCTGTGTCCCCTGTGTCCCCCAGCGTGGGCTGTGGAGAGCAGGATCAGCCCTGCAGAGCACAGAGCCAGCCCTGGGCCTGCTGCTTGCAGGGCTCAGGTACCAAACAGATCCATCTCACACGAGAGGCTGGAGAGGGAAATTATCAACGCCCTTCATGAAGCTGAGCAATCTCTAAAGGAAAGCGTTGTCTCAGCCTGAGAGAATCCTGGCTTGGATCTGAAAGTGCTGGGGATGCCCCCACCACTGCACAATTAGGGATGCACCTTGTTTTTCCTCATGTTACATGGGGAGAAACGTTGTGTGGGCTCCTAGCACACCAAATCCTTTGCTGCACTTGCAGGCACCACACACGAGTGAAATAACAGGAAAGATAAAAACATGAAAAACAACAATAAAGGGAGAGCTGCCAGGTAAGAGAAACAGGATGATTTGTTGTTCATATGAAGCCAGTGTGGAACTGCAGCAGGTGAGGAAAGAAAGTTTAAGTGGGAAGAGTGAATTACACACATTTTCTTATTACACCCAATTTCTGTTTGTGGACTCATTGTTACTCAATATGTGAAATATTTGCTCCTGCTGTATTGTTTCCTCTTTGTACTAAGTAACACAAAACCTCTTTCATTACTTTTGCAAGGAAATTACTTCCTTTCCTAAGAATTATTTATATATTAAAATAAAACTAGAAACTGAAATGTTCTATTATTCATTTCTAGTGTTGAAAAGAATGGTATTTTTGAAAACAGAATGGAAGTGTTCAACAGAAACTGAATTTTACTGACTATATTAACAGTATTTTAAAACAGAAGTTTCAGAATGTAAACAGAAATTTAAAATAATCCACACAGCTTTCATTTTAATAAAGAAGAAAGGGCTACTATTGAGTCCCACTGGTACTCTAATAGGCTTCTTTTCTAATTAGTGTCTAAATCTACAATTATTTCTACTAAATCTGAGGAACTCTCATGTCTGAGTGAGTACAGCAAAGAAAAACAAGGCTCCACAACTAATAATAGTAATTCTAATGAATTTCTTTTACTTCATATAAATTAAATATTTTGTTTTAAAAAGCACCTAGGAAACTGAAATTGTTGTAAGTCACCCAGAAAGCACGTTCTAGGGTTGGCACTCCAAATTCACCACTCATAATTAAAAACAAGGAAAACAAAGGCAGTGAAGACACATAGCAAAACTTGATACAGGATAAACTGTGTTTGCACAGAGAACGCAGCACCACTTCAAGCCACAAACAAATCAATCAAAGTCAACATCTATTTCCAAGTGATTTGAAAACAGAAAAAAAGAGTAACTAATTTAATGAATTTTTCATTAGAAGTCCTTCACTCTGCCACAAAAGAACTAAAAAAAAATCTACAGAACAGTCATGCAGTGTTTGAGAGAGGCCAAATTCTCCTTAGTTTAGAAACAGCTCCTACCACCCCATCAGAACCAGGCTAAACCCAGGCAATCTGCAAGACCCTGCTCAAACCTCTGCTTATTTCACGCTGCCTGTGCAGGTGTGTGTGTCTCCTAACAGCTGCACCTGAGCTTTCAGGTGCCTACCATTTTCCCTAGTAGACCACTTTTCCCCAGTGATTTATATCTTTGCTAATACATTTAATTGCAGAGGTCTGAATTTCTGTATATTGGTTCTCATAACCAGCTGAATTTTTTCAGAAAGTCTGGGTAAGAATGCACATATTTGAAAAGAGCCCCAAACTGATATCCGGGCTGATAAATATGCACAAAATCTATCACAGTCCACTTCATCACAAGTTTTTTTAAATGAAATATTACCTGTTTCTCAATATGTGTATCTCCAGGTGCTCAGTGGCAGAGTACAGAATGAGCTCATGTAAAGTGAAGGACTCTGAAGTTCAGTGCTTGACTAAAGTATCACTAATTGCTGATGCATCTGCTGTTGCTCCAGTTGAAAGGGATCAGTGCTGAAGTGTCTACGTGGATTGCACTGGCAGTACCAAAGGGAGAGTGCTCACATGGAAAATTCTCAGCACTGATCTATCCAGCCCAGAAGTACAAAATACATTCTCAATAAAATATACCTCTTCTGGACACTAATACATGGGTAGTAAAAAAGAAAAATAATGAGATTTTATTCTGAAGATACCAAGTCAAAGCCCATTCATGCCAAAAAGTTCCCCTTAACTTCAGTGGGGTTCAATTATGGTCCAAATACTGCAAATGATTTCTTCAGAGGTTCCCCTGGGCAACCCAATCTGCTGCAACAGCAGCACTGGGCCATCCAACAGATTAAGCAGATTTTCTCCCTTGATTTAAGATAGTTTCTAATTTTCTACAGCAAGGGGATATTCCACAGTGAATCGCATTGCCTAAATCTGAAAACTGACAGGAAACTGAAGGAGAGAAAACCTTCTTCCCTTTCACCACTATAATCACTTTATTATCTTTTATTTTAGCTTTTTTTACCCTTATTTTTAGTAACAAGGTGAGTGGGGTTTACTTTGATGGCTTTCTAATAGCCACGGCTAGTGAATCAAGGTCTGGCTTTTGGACCTTCAATGCCAAGCTCTGCTGGGTGAGGTATCCATGCAGCTTCCCATAGACACTCCTGGAGTAAATCAGAGCATTTTTGGAGCCAGCTAATCTGCCTGTAAATGTAACCTGTAGCAGGGGGCAGTGCCAGAGTGCCTGG
>VZUA01116978.1:0-10035 GCA_013401035.1 Horornis vulcanius
CAGAGGCAAGGAAGAGTAATGTTCCAGTCTTCATGTTTTCTCAAAGCAGTAGGTTTTTTTCCAGGTTGTAATCTGTTTTCCACTGTAGTCAAAATAAAGCATGAAAAAAATTTTGCAGAGAAACTATGGTGCTTCATGTGTTCACTGTTTTTTCCCCAAAATACTGACAACCATCAGGAAAAAAAACCCCAGCTTTTTGAATCTTTTTATTTCCCATACTTGACATGACTTTTACAGTCCTCAAACAGCCTAATCTAGCTTATGAAAGATAAGCAGAACCTAAGTCTGCATCCACTGCAGTGCAGTCATACAGAGATCACCTGGAGAGAACAAGTCAGATGAGCCCAAGTTTGGTGTCAGGCAGAGTGACAGGAACGAGATGGAAGAGCAGAGTCCGTGCATGGATTTTGGTGTCAGACACCCAGCTGTGCAGGGAACACATAAGAGTGCTGGCATTCTCTGGTTGCGTGTCAGGTACAAACCAGATTTTGGAACAAATGAGATGCCAATACACACATAGCCTCCTCCTCTAAGTGACATACTGAATTTGCAGACAGCCAGGTAGTAAACTCCTTCAGCCTCTTGGACACATAAATCCACTTTTTGTTTGTGATCTGCATTGAAACCACATCCTGTGAGAGACATATCATAGCCCCCTTCCCTCAAAACCTACAATGAATGATGGCAGAAGCTCAGGGGAAACTTCCGACTTGCTCTAATGGATATTGAGTAACTGATCTTTCCATAGCTGTGAGACCATTTAGCAACACAACCAGATGCAGGGGAATTGTTTGGCATATGACATTTATTCCAGCTGGAGTGGGGGTGACCAGAACAGGCCACATTCATGATCCGCAGAGACAAATAGATCCGGAATGAACAACGCACAACTGAGACAGAAGTAGAGATGTGGCACTGGTACCCTCGGCTCTTGTGCCTGCACGGCTGCCCTGCTCGAGGGAGACAGCAGCACAAAGACACAGCTTCCACCTTCTGCTTCCACACCTCAGTCACCATGGCCTGGCTCCTGCAGCATCAGCACCACTGCCTGCATTTGCTTGGAACTCGGCCCTGCCGGCCCAGCACCGCTGTGTGTGGCGCAGCGTGGGGCTCTGCAGCACTGGCAGTGGCAGCTGCTGTTCCCAGGCCACAGCGTGGTCCAGATTCCATCGATCACAGCCATGCTCAGGACTCGATGACTGTGACCCCACCACCACCTGTGCCCACACTGCTGCTTGGGACCCGGTGCTAACCACATGGGATGGCCACAGTGTATGCAGTGCCAGCTGAAATCCAGCACCTGTTACAGCAGCACCAAAGCCTTCGGCTGCTGTCCAGTTCACAACCTGGTGCACACAGCACCATGGCTCACGCACATCTAGTGCTCTTTAGGACTGCAGCACAGGCACCTGCTCTTGCACACGTGCAAATGACATAGGTTGCAATGCCCATGGCATCAGTGCCTGTGCTTGACCCTCTGCAGCACAGTCCAAGGACCAACACTCATGGTACAGATGCCTGACCCTCACCTCTGCAGTGCTGCAGCATCAGTGGCACTGAGGCCAAAGATATGCCATTCAGTGCCTGCTGCTCACATACAACCAGGGTCCTCCCACCAGCACTGAGGACACACCAGGCCCAAGACTTGATGCATCTGCCACAGGAATCCCAACACTTCTTGGGCCTAAGACCCACATGCTGGTCTCTGCAAGCACATTTGGCACTGTGTAGGGTTAAGTGCAGTGCATAAAAATCCTAGATGGTGCCAAGAATTGCAGCTACTCATTCTCTGCACTTTTATTTTTTGGTGTTGATATCTTGCTAGTTGCACTTTTTTCCTTATTTTTGGTAATTTAACAGGTCAAGCTAGTAAAGCACACTAGATGTGCAACCATAATTACCTTCAAGTCCAACAAGCACCACGCCTTTTCATGGAAAGCTTTACAGCAGAGGCACCCAGGGTGGATACCTTGTACCAAACAACACTGGAGTATGTATTTGTGTGCTTCCTAGTGATGCTGTGGAAAGGAAACTGAAGTTGTCTTCCTGTGACAGGGCAATCCTTATCTTTTCCCTCTGCCTTTGGCTGCCACGCAGAAGAGGTGAAGGAGGTGAATGTGCTGTGCCCACTGAGGGGTGGGAAGCCAGGAGAAGCTGGAGAGTACATCAGTGACTGCACACAGGGGATGGCTCCAGGCTCTGATGACACAACCACATGGGCAGACAGGACGGTGTAAGAGACATTTGCTCTGTCTTGTGTTTTGCTCAAGCGCTCTTTTCCAGTCTCATCGCAGCATTGGAAGCTTTCAACATCAGAAGAGGCAAGATCCCAAGATCCTCTGCACTGGAAACGCTGCAGCCCCTTGGCATTCTCTAGACATGTCTCAGCTTCTCTGATCCTTGGAGGCAGGAACAAACATCAAGTGTATTCTTCCTCCCAAGTCTCTTACAGGAAATGCTGGGCTGCTGTAACTGCAGCAAACACAAAGTTTCCCTCGTGCCTCCCAAGGTGCCAGAGCCAAAAGGGCTCTCAGAGGTGCAGCACTTTCCTGCTGGAGCATCACTGTTTGACTGGGGAGGTGGCAGTAGGGAAGAGACAAAGACATTTAGCACAGGCCGCTGGGCTCATGCCCCGAAGGCCTGAATTCCTAATATAACTCACTGCTTCCAGGTACTTTACCTTCGTGTCGGACTGGACCTTGATGAAGCCTTATTCATATTTCTTCTTTCCACTGCTTTATTAATATCTGTAAAGAATAATCAACCCATCTGTTCAATGCTATGAAACAAAAAAAAGATCATCAGCACAATTCAAATGAAAGCAACTTAAGCTCAACAACATCCAGATGGTGCAAGGAAATCCATTCAGCAGAGAGACATTGTCACTTTGACAATTTTTTATTAAGTTTAGATAGTACAACATAATGAAAATTTCATGGATTTCTCTGACTTCAAAATAGGGTCGAGAGCTTGGGTGAAGTTTTAACCCTGCATGTTCAGGCCTACATCCAGACTCCTCCTTCCATAAGAGAACCTCTTTCTTCTGCAGTCTATGAGCGAGCAGAAAGCGACTCATGGACTCTAGGAGAAAAAGCAGAGTCTGAAAGTCTCCGAGAAAGGAATGATGGCCAGCACAGTCTTAAGTTCACAGCCAGTCCTGTTCAACGGAGCATGCCGATACCCTTGTTGGAAATAATCCAAGGGTTCTCAAAGAGGCACGTGCAACTGCCTTCCAAGGGACTGCTGCAGTGTTAAGGTGCACGGCCCCCACCACTGAGAAACGGATCCGGGAGCCTGGGACACAGGCTCCTTACAAAGTCAACATGGTGCATTCAAAACACCATTGTTAATGTGATGCAAACTGAGGCAACAGATCAGAAATTTGAAAACTGGTTGGCTTCTGAGCATCTCTGTGAAAAACACCATGAAGGGAAACACAAAGAAACAAGAGAGCTGAAGAAACAGAATCTTGTCCTCAACCCACAAAAGCGAAGTTGCCCAGAACTGTCAGGGACCCACACTGTTCTCAAAGCCTCCCGTGACAGCTGGCTGGAAATGAAATAATGCACTGGAGTGGGGCAAGAGGAAACAGCAAAGTGACTTTGGACATTTTACTGAGAACCTTTTAAGGAAATGAACCCAAACCCAGGCCCTATCTGTTCCCCCAGAATCTATCAACAACTAACATTTCTGATGAGCTATTTGCATTAACCACTTTCAAAGCTCTTGCATGAGAATACAAACATGCCATGATGTCTTTATGCAGACTCAGTCTTAATATCTTTTGTAAAATCCCAAACTATCCCTCATTATTTTCAAGATTAAAACTGTAATTAAGGGATAGGATCTATTTTTTGTCCTTGATGTCAATCAAGCAGCATGTTGCCTCACTGA
This sequence comes from Horornis vulcanius, assembly GCA_013401035.1. Taxonomy (NCBI): domain Eukaryota; kingdom Metazoa; phylum Chordata; class Aves; order Passeriformes; family Scotocercidae; genus Horornis; species Horornis vulcanius. The sequence goes on from VZUA01116978.1 coordinate 3,895, forward strand.
TGGAGCAGAGAAGCAAGTGCAATCTGAGCATCAACTATAACTGCAGCATAACACCACTCACAGGACCCCAAAACACCTCTCCAGGATCAAACACAGCTGCAGGGTCTACTGTTCCAAACTACATCTGAAGGACCTTTATTCTTTAAATAGTTTTACTACTAAAGATATGAAAACACTTTTGTGCATTTGTGGAAATACTTGTATAATGCTACACTGGAGTAAAATTCTCCCACAACTTTTTACCTTATTGTGTTATTAATGATTGTATTTAATACTCAGGTTGCATAACTGAAATAGCTGTTCTCCTTGCATTTATTTTTAGTTGATAATTTTTCCCCTTAAAGTCCAGTGTTATCTTTAAGCAAGACACTAGTTGCTTTCTTTGGTTTAAGATTATTTTTATTTTCTGTTTTAAGGTGCCATTGAAGAAACCTATTATGATTTTTACACTCAGTATCATACATTTCTTTCAAATAAAAAAAGTACTTAAATCTGCACAAAAAATATTTTACTAGAAGAAAAAAAAACTTTGACAGGGATTCTTCTCTTGTGAAAAACACATTTAGTAACATTTTATTTAATGCCACAGCATTTACAAGTTAAGTATTTGAACACTGACAAAACTTCGGGGAAAAAAAAGCGCCCAAATAAAAAGTCTTCTGTCCCGTAGGATTTTGAGATGACAGGGCCACTGTAATCACACAGTAACCTTCTGAATAAACACAGGAGTTTCTGGAATCCATCTATCTCAAGAGCAGCAGTAGCACTGAACTAGTGCGTATCTTTTAGCAAAACATCCAATTCCAATTTAAAAGTCTTCAGAGCACAGAAACCACCACAGATCCAATAAATTACTCCAGAAGCCAATTATTCTGCTGTTAGAGAAAAGTCTTTATTCACATTAAAGGCATTGTCACACCTATGCCTACTACACTAAAACTCCCTGATCCCCAGGTCGGTCTGTTATACAGAGATCACATCACCCCTTTCTCTTGAGGTTTTTGCTCGGGCTTGTTCTTTAATTCTAAACCTCTGTCAGGTTTTTCCAATTCAGCATTATCTTTTTGAACCAGGCATTTCAAAACTGAGCACTCTTCCAGCAGCAAAATCACACAGTTACCAAAACCTCCCTACTTGCACGCCTGCATTTTGCATAGCCAAGGATGACCAAAGCACTCTGGCTGGGTGCAGACCTTCCTGTCAGCTTCACTTGAAGCTCAGGTCTGTCTGCATCTGGGATAGGAAGTCCAAGTCCTTTTACCATCAGTGACTCAATCTTCTTTATTTCATCCTTTTTTTAAAACACGTTTTTCTCTCCAAGTCCCTTATAAAAGCCCTGGCCAGGACTCAGTTTTTCTAGACCACCACTCACAGCACTGAGAAATTCCATCTATGTTACATCTGTTCTAGATTCACTTGAAATCCATTTTACTGTTGTTTTTAACTGTTCTTGTTTCTTATCAAGTCAAACACCTTACAGCAATCTGCACATTAACACTGCTGCTTCCAGCCCTAGAGCTTGCAGTACCATAAGAGTAACTAAGACAGGATTTATTTTGATGGGCATTAATCAACTGCCTTCTCATCAGCATCAGGTAAAAGAACCCCTTTGTTCCCAGGCACTGATGCCAGGCTCATCCCATTTACCCTGCCTACTGGCTCACCTGCAGCACTCTACCAGCGCCCTGGAAACTCTTTAGTTTTCCAAGGCTTGTGGAAAAACACCAGTAACAGACTAGGCAGGTCAGTAGTTCACTGAGCCTCACTGATGTTAATTCTTTTGAGAGCTCTAGATTAGGTAGCTGCAGTTTTACCTTTTTCATTTTGCTACTGAAATGGAAATTACATTAAACACACCTCCTTGCCTCTTGAAAAACAGACAGCAGAAACATCACCTGGTCTTCTCAGTTCTCAGAAATTTTATCATTGTCCGTCAGTGTCCCTTAGCTTCTAAAACAGCCAAAGTTGTTCCTATTTAAGCCTCTACACTTGGATAATGCTGGACATCATTTCTTCTTGTATCCTTCTACCCTTCTTGTCTATTTGCCTTCATTTCCATCTTCAGGCTCCTATTTGTTACTGTACACACACCTTCCCACAGGTTACTATTTATTCCTCCTGTCATTCTTTTTTAAGTCAAACTGTTTTTCTTCAAACTATCATAGGCTTACTTTGAAAGTAAATTTTTCCTTGCATTTAAAAGATTACTCGTGGATTTCTAACCATTCATTTCCATTTAAGTCTGCTCCCAGCACATTTAGCAGAATTATCTTCATCTTTATGAAAATATCCTTTTTAAAGCACCCAGTATTTATAGCACTGCTTAAAGGCTGGCTCCACTTGTGCAAAAATCCCAGCTAAGTTTACTTAGCCAACCAGCCGCTAAGTGCTGTGACCAATTCCTTTGAGCATGTCAAGATGAAGCCCAGTATTGGTTTACAAATGCTATTAAACTCTGTGCTGGACATTTCAAAGATCCCTTTCCAGGGCTTACTTGTTGCACACTTTCTTACGCAGGCTAACAGAGCTTTCCAAATACTAACACATAAAAATTCAGGGTAAGACCCAGGCAGGAAGGTGAACCACACTGCAGGTGAAGCACACAGCAGCAACTCAGGAGGCAAATACACTCTGAACAAAGTGATTGAGACTAAGGCCAGACATTGTGACCTTTCCAAAGGGCTTTAAAACATCAGCACTCTTTCTCCCGAACGCATGCTGGGGTCAGGAGAGCGAGGAGCAGTTTTCCTTACCTAATCTATACCCTTTATAAAGGCGACCCTTCTCACCGTCCAGAGCGGCCTGGACATCTTCTAGACGGTCATACTGCACGAACCCATAGCCATGGTACATGCTGAGGGCTGCAAGAGTTAACAGCAGGGCAAGACCGGTTACAACCACGGACAGTGCTGACCCACACCCGGCCATCGCTAACCCCACCAGCTGCACTCTACCCAGAAACCACTATGCAAGCTTCCTGGGAAAATCAAATCCACCAGGATCAAAATGCAGAGCTCAGAGACTCTGATCAAGTTTCTTCTGCCAAGGCAGTGACCAAAATACAGCCCACAAAGTGACCAAGATTTGATTAAGAGACTATGAAAGAGTATTGTGACATCACACTGTGACCCTAAAAGCTAAAACATAGCTGATATATTTGCTTAAAGTTTGAGCCGTACTGAAGGAATCACTTTTCCAGAAAAAATTATCATTAAAAGGTCACTATTTAGGAACAACATTGGTCACTCCTCGCATCATCATCAAACAGCATTTGACAAGCATGAAGCAATATTTCTCACTGAAATCCCTGCCACAAAGAGGCATAAGATAATATACTAACCCCTGATTTTGCCATATTTTGAAAATATCTCTTCCATTTCTTCACGAGTCATGTGGTCTGTGGGCAAATTGCCGACAAAAAGTCTTCTCTCTAAATCCTGAGGATTGGTGCTGTTAGTGAAGTCGCTCTGTTTGATGCTATTGCTCTTGCGTCCTCGAGCCATTTTGCTTTCGTTCCAAATCCAACTCTTCGCAAAAAAAAAAAAATGGCCATGCATATAATTTCAATCCATGACATTAAAATTAAACTGGAACAAGATTAAACTTAACAGCTTTGCAGACTAGAAGCCAACTGGGTCTGCTTGACGCAAACTTCACTCCAGAGAAATCTTAATACGAGGGACACAGAGGTCAGGCAAAAACTTACTGCAGCATTCTGCTTGAGCTTTTCTGTAATACTGAAAGGTAGCAAACCTACTTATTTTGCAGATAGGTTTTAATGGTTTAACCCCAAACTAAGATACAATTAAAACTAATTTTTCACTAAAACGCCTTAACTTTAAGCTTTTCAACACTCCTATTGTTGTCATATCTAGTTCTTCAATCCACTGCTAAGAAGTATTGAAATTTATGCAATATTTTAATAAGTGGAAAGGAAACATTCGTTGCAACATTGCATTACAGCACCCAAATATTCCAGTAGGGTTTGGAATGAGGCATCAGGAAATACTGCTGAAATATTCCTAAGTGACCACACCTAAATCACTTCACTCCACGTGAAGTCTCAGCTTTCCAATCCCAGAAAACACAGGTTCCCATCTGCATCTCTATTAGACAGCATACTCTTGTCCCCATGGATGTGACAGCTCCCACAGCAGGCGGGTCCATAGCTGGGAATTTAACAACCCCCAGGTAAATGTTGCACCTTTCCTCACCTCCCCCATGCAGCAAAAGCACATTCCCTTAGCCCACACCCCTGCACACAGCTGGAGCAGTCAGCAACATTCACTGCACAAACTCACCCAAACAAATTAAAAAAAAAAATTCCCAGCAAAAAAAAATAATAACAAACACTGCCAAGCTAACAAAAAACACCATCCCCAGGATTCAGACTTTCTGGTTTAAAATCCACCATTAGATAAAGCTTAAAGAAATTAATAACACTGAAACTTTCAAGCTGAACTTAAAAGTTTGAAAATTATTTAATAAGTTGTTCTACTTCCTAAGCATTCACCTACAGGAATGCAGGATGGTATTTTCTGTTTGTAACATGCAAGAAGCCTGGAAAAAGAAAGATTATTAAATTTATCAACACAAACTTCTCTTTTTAATCATGCAATGCCTACAACTAAGATACTCCCTAACAGTACTCTAGAGTAAATACAATTTAAAAGTCATCTCTAAATAAATAAACCAAATGTCAAAATATATAAGATGGCTCTATATCAATGCTTTTGCAACATTTAACTGGCATGAAAATACATCTACTCCAGATTTGAGACATAAAATGTATTTATTTATCCTTTAAAGATCAATCAACTTCACATTTGTATCATCCTTCCCCCTTTTTAGGAAACCCTGCAGAGATGGGAGGCAGAGAACACTTCTCTGTCTAATAAACTTTTTAAAATTAACTGCCGGAACCGGGGTGAGTAAAAAAAACCCAACAACCAACCCAAAATAAATCTCCTCTATCATATCTGCCCCAATCCCCCTGCAAGTTTGTCCACACACATAACACAGAGTTTGTCTTCCCCGTGAGAAGTACCAAATCCCATTTTATTACATGGAAGCGATGGACTTCTATTCCACTACTGCAACTCAAGCTCTCATCGTTTGAGGGTAGGGAAGCTTTCAAAATTCCCTCAAAATGAATAAGTGGCAATAAAACATGGAAGGCACCGTCTGAGTTCCATCTGGAGCAGGGTGCAGTGCACAGGCACACACAGCAAAAAGGTGTCAAACAGGCCTGTAAATGCTGGCAGGACATCTCGTTTTCAGTATAAAAAGCTGTAAGAAATTCCTTATGTGTTCCTTAGGGGTAGAGATAGCAGGGGGTGCCTGGGGAAGAGGCTGCAACAACTTTCCGCATTAAGAAAAACAGAAAGCTATTTTCCCACTTCAAAACACTCAGCAAATCAGATGAGTTACCCCAAAACTCTCATCTAAGATAATTCACTGCTACCACAAGGAAGATTACATAGTTAAGGGCCATTTAGTGATCATAAGACCAGAATAAATGAATGTTGTCCCATATCTGGGCACGCTACATCAGGTGAACAGCTAATTCCCATATTAGAGTCCTGTTGTATGAATGCAGCCAGAGAGGCACCGGGATAGTTTAAAGGTGCCAATTCCCCGCGCAGTAACTGTGGGTGTGGCTGTGGCAGGACAGCCCACGGTACCTCATGAGCCAACAAATCCTCTGGAAAATAATTAACGCCACATCTCTCTAAAAATCTTATATTTAAAACCAAAGTTGTTTATTAACAGCGCTACAGCTTCAGGAACAATACTCTGCTGGAGTGGGATATTAAAACTAATTCGCCACAAGCGAAACACGACACAAGTCTCCAAGAAGTTCGGAGGCAAAGCAGAAACAGCGGGCACGGAAGGCAGAGGTGCCGAGGAACAAGGAGCTTCCCTCGGAGCGGACCCGCGTTCTCTCCCAAATGCCAGGAGGGCCCTCCTGGGGCAGCGCTGGCACCGCCCGTCCCGGCCCCCCGCACCTGGGCAGCCGCGGTGCCGCCCACACGGTAACCCCGAGGGCGCCTCCGCCTTCCCCCCGCCGTCAGAACGCGCCCCGCGCCGCCCTCGCCCCGGGCCCCGCTCAGCCCGGGCCCGCCGCAGCTCCTGGGGCAG
>VZUA01116991.1:0-10544 GCA_013401035.1 Horornis vulcanius
TTTTTTTTTTTTTTTTCCCAGCCCTTTTCCTTTCCCTCTGCATGAGAGCTGGGAGCCATAGAGCCAGACTGAGCTCTCATACCATGCTCATGACAAAGAACTTATCCCTGGCCTCTGCCACGGCTTCTAACTGTCCAGTTGAGCCTTCAGACTGGTCAGGTTTTGTTCTGAGTCTTGTCACTTGGCTTTCTTGGTTTGATTTGATCCCTTCCACTTCTGTATTTCATTGCCTCTCTTCTTTCATACCCAGACTTACCAACTCTATTTCACCTTTTAAATAAAACTCCTGCTTCTAAACGCTGTCTCTGAAAACATTAAGGTGTTCTAACACTTCCTAGCAATTCTAACCAGCCTCTCTGCTGTCTTTGCTTCTTTACCCTTATTTCTCTTCTATGCTGCAGAAGATACTAACCTGATATCAGGCTTTGATGCTCCTGAGGGTTCTGAAAAAGTGACAGAAGATGAGTTTGACCCAATTCCAGTGTTGATATCCAAAAATTCACAAGGTAAGCCAGGATGTGGGAGTTAAAAAGGGAAGCAAAAAAAGGCAAACAGTGACTGTATAAGTTAGTTTTGGGGCAGTGGTGCTGCAGCACATGTGATTAGTTCACATCCTGAGCTGTGAAATACTATCAGTATGGTGTTTAGTGAGATACCTCAGCCTTGACACTTTTGTAGATTCTCTACTTGGGAGATTTCCATGTCCAAAACCAGACATGCAATATTTTGAGTGCCCATGGCACTGGTAATTTCTCCCAGCCTGCCAGGAGGGCACAGACCCCTCAGTGACTGAATGCAGTGAGAGCTGTGCCCTCTCACCTTCTTACTTACTGCCTAAGCCTTTGGTCTTTTAAGTGAGCTTGGCACAAGAAAGAATGATAATGATGATAATCCTTTATAGCCCAAAACTCCTGCTAGAAGTGAGGTTTTTTCACTTCTGGTTGGTGTCTTTCAAAGGTGGGAACTCAGCGCGAGAAATTTGGTCCATGTCTCCACCTCCTTTGAGGAGCTCTGAGCAGGCAGTCTGTAGGGCAGTGACTGGGCAGCTACTCATTTTCACCATTCTGGCACCAGGTCCCCTTAATGAAATCTTTGCCAGCAGTCTCAGTCCTTCTGGAGGGTTATGAGGAACCAGCAGCATGGTTGGCTTAACAGCAGCAATTGTGCTGTGGTTTTTAGCTCTTTAGGGACAGCAGCAGGCAGCATTTCATACCTGGCCAGTGAAGGATCAGTGAAGTGGGTCCCCTCTCTGCAGTCACCTCATTGAAAGGATTTTTTTTGATTACAGCCTTTGATGTACTTGTAGAGGTTTAAAGACAAATCCAGGGCTTCTTTTGTTGTTTTGTTTTTTTTTTTAAGGCCTTTTTGCTCTTTTTTTCAGCTTAGTCACAGAACCTTTTGGCTTCCCTAACTCTCATTTTTGGTCACAGCAGGAATGTGCTGAACTCCTGCTCTGCACTAGTTTTGGCTTTCAGAGGCTGACGCTCATTAGAAACAGTTCAGACATTACAAACTCTGCTTCTGTCAGAGATTTCTCTGACTCGATTGGCTGGGCCAAGATAGGCCACTTTGAGTACAGAGGAGCATCCTGGGGGTTGGAACCAGATGGTCTTTGAGGTCCTTTCCAACCCAAACCAATCTGTGGTTCTCTCCTTTAGTATCCAAGTCGCAATTACAGAAGGTCCCACAATAGCCCAGTTCTCCTGAAAGCAGCTCAAAGCACCCAAAGATGCTCCTAAAATAGCAACTGGATTTCAAGATTTAAAATTTTGACTGTCCTTTCTTGTGGCCTGTGGGAGTCCTTGAATTGTTTTAGAGATCCCTTAGTAAGGATGGGGTTCTGGTTAAACTTTGTGAAAGAATGGGTTTGTAGGGATTTGTTGGCTGTTGTGCTGGTTTGGTTTGGGGGGAGAGGGTGGACAAGTGAGCAGGGGATTCATTGCTGTCATGATACAAATAATGAGAAGAGCTTGAGCAGATTTTCTGTTTTGCTTTGACTTTTTTCTTTCTTTCTTTATCTTGAACTTCTGAAACTGTCGTGTGTGTGTGTCCTGTTCAATACTGAATTCCTATCTCTCACACTTTCAGGTGGGCATTCTAGAAACAACAGTGGAAGCTCTGAGTCCAGTCTTCCCAACATAGCCAGGTCTTTGCTGCTGGTGGATCAGCTCATAGACCTGTAGCAGTGACACAGTAGCAGACGCAGTTTCTGTAACGTACCCAGACCTCCGGTTTTGTTGCCAGAAGAGTTTCCTTCCGTTGTGCTTCTTTGGGGCTTTTTTATTTTTTTTCCCTTTAATTAAGAGAAAAATCTGCCAACAGGAGACAGTCACCCACCTCTCTCCCCGTCTTCCCATGGCCTGGGGAAGATTCTGGCACAGTTCTCCAAGTAGCCTGTTCTCTCTAAAGTTGGTAAAACCCTGTAGGGTTCCCTCTGCACTGTCCCATGGCCGTGTCCAGGGGAACACCATGGAGAACCCTCCTCGCCCTGCTCAGGTAGCTGTGGCTGCTCTGTGACCCTGCCCCAGCCTCCTCTCCCAGGAGCAGGGCGTGAACAGCGCATCCCAGTCTTTGCTTTGTGCTGTTGGGTGTGGTTTTGGTTCTGTTTGCGTTTTCCCATGACTGGGCAGGAGCAGGGGCCAAGTGTCAGTGGCAGGGACATCCTTCAGCAGGACACGGGGTAGGGGAACTGGTGGCTCTGAATTGCTTCAGAGGAGGAGGAAGTCCCGAGTTCCTCCGGAGCAGTCTGGCCATACTCTGGTGATGGTGCACATGAAGAGTTTTCCAGCTGCCCCCAGCTCATGGTTTGCAGTTAAACAATACTGCTGGGAACAAACTGCACTTCCTGGGGGAGGGAAAATCAGAGAAAAGGAAAAAGAAAAAACCAGATTGCTAAAGCTGCAGAAATGACCCTAAGTAAAGTGTAACAAGGTTTTGTACCAAATCCATGTGAGTATGGCTGTGACTAGTGTTTCACTGACCTTTTTTGGGTGAAAAGGGTGCTGTGGCAGCAGCAGATATATTTTCTGTGACTTCTTTTCTGTGTTTGACTGGGAAAAAGAAAATCCTTTCAACCTACTGTAAATTGTATATGAAACAAATTGTCCTACGACTGTTTGTCTATTTTTGATCCTGGTTTTAGTCAAGCATCTGGTATGTGTTCTGGGTTCTCCATTTTCTCTTGTAACTGCTATAGTGCACCCCAGTTCAGTATGGAGCCATTGTTTTAGTAGACAAAGTTTCCTGTGGGCCTTTCTCCACCCCAATCTCTGTGAACACGCATGCACTTGGTTCAGGTGGTTTGAAATCAGTGCTGCTACAACTCGATGGGTTCTCCCTTTTCTTTCCCCCTTAACACGCTTGGTTTGTCAATAGCTGGATACGCTCAACTTGTTTTCCTTGGCTTACCATGAAGTCTGGAATTTCTATCTCGTATTTGAATGCCCTCTCTGAGCAGAAGGACTCTTGCTCTGTAGTGGAATTCTCCCCAGCTTCCTGCTCCCTGTGTTTGTAGCTGTATTAGTAACAGTGCAGTTCCCACGTGCGAAAGTGCGAGCGACTGAATGTGTCTGTGCTGACCTCGCTGAGAAGGGAAGAACCCCAAGTCTGTGACTCCTCCTTTCCTCTCTCCATCTCCTCCCCACCCCAACACTTAGTTTAACAAATTCTGTACATAGAACTCCCATCGGTCGTGTCTCTACATTACTCTTCTTTTAAAACCTACACTTATTAATAAAAGTATTGCTTAAGTGTGTTGAATCATTACATGTGTATACTGCACTTTCCAAGAGAAGCTTTACATGAGAACTATGGAAATGACCTTAGTAAAATTGTGGATAGAACTTTATTATTTTTTTGTTTTATATTCCTAAAGCACAGGCAAGCTGGACTGGAAAACATGAAGACACTATAGATAGAAAGTTATTGTATAGTCAGATACAAAGATTATATGAAAAGAGAATGGATTTTAAAAAGTAACCATCTACTGTATATTAGAAACAAAGATTTCTGTGAATTAAAGTACTTTTAAAGAATGTTTAAGATTTTAAATCTAATGGCACTTGTTCAAGGGTTCTGGAAAAAATGACAAATGCACTGGGTTGTTAATAATGCTATTAAATAAGCAGATGTGAATGTTTATTTTACTGCTTTTTCAAGTAGCTCTTCATGGGTGTGGGTGGAAATACAATATTTTAGAGATGTCTGTTCTTAGACCTCCTTCATCAGAAAATATTCACCACATGTTTGCAGAGTGAATGGAAATGAGAGATGAGTGGAGATTGGGGATTCATTTTAAACTCGAGAAACTGTGAGTGTCCCATGGGCTCTGGGTTAGTGCTGGTGCTGCTCAGAATTGAGGAGTTTGTGTGAAAGCTGCTGCTCTGAGGGCACAAACTGAACGTCCTCCTGTGTCCCATGGGACACGTTTGGTGCCTGGCATTCCCCTGAGGGGCTAAGAATCAGTGTTGTAGCTTGGTTGGAGCCTTGTTTGGAGCCAGGGGAGGTGTTCCTGTCGCCTCTGAAGGGCTGTGGGGTCAGGAGGTGCTCAGTGACATCAGCAGTCAGTGGAATCCCAGCAGGGCTATTCTGGTCTGCCCATGAGATGGCAGTGGGGGCTGGAGCTGGCATTGACTGTTCTGGTGGATCTCATGTCAGGGTACTGCAAACACAACCACAGCATGTGGAGCAATTTCCCTTCAAGTCAGGGTTGTGATTTAGGTGCAGGAACAAACTCTGGGTTTGGGTGGCAAAGGTTCAAATGAATAGTTGGAATTTTGGTGTTGGTTCTTGCTTATTCTGAGAGGCTCAGCTTGGGAAGGGCCCCTGCCTTTAGAAACCTCCTTGTTCATCTTTAATCAGATGAGCACAAGTTCAATCAGCCACCTTGTTTCTGACAATGCCCACTGTGTTGGGAGCATCTGTCCCAAAACAGAAGGTGCAGCTTCCTGAGTTTGGACTGTCAAGTCTTCTCCCTTGGGACTTCCTTGGCCAGGACTTCAGATGCTGTGCAACCTGCGGGGACAGTGGGCAGGAGAATCTTGGCTTTGTGGCAGATCTGCATCATCCTCCAGCCCACTAATCACAGGCTAGGGCAGCTTGAGCCAATCTGTGTGGAGCAAAATTATTTTTAGAGGGAGCTTCTTAAGGAACTACAGTCGTGTTCTTTGGCCTAAAAGCCTGCGGGGCATTGCCTCCAGTGGCTGTGCAAAACCATCTTATTTAAAAATGCACTCACTGTGCTGCCCCTGGGGAGCGAGGAGGAGCTGCTGGCAGGGCTTGTTCTGGGAACATCTCTGCTATGATACTGCTGTTCCTGCCAAGCACAGGAGCAGGGGCTACCCTGTGGAGCTGCCCTTGTGTTTTTCTGAGAGGGTCCCTACCTGTACCTTGAACAGGACTCATCTAACCTCTGGCTGGGGCACAGCACAGATGAGGGGGAGCCAGAGGATGGCCCTTGATGTGCAGGGGTCAGACTGTTTATGAGCTACTGGAATGTGAGACGTGGGTTAGTGTGTTTGATTCCTGCCTGGTGCAGGTGGCTGTACAAGTGTGCCAGAACTACAGCATTGCATTCCTTATCCTCTGGAACTGAAGGCTCTGTATCTTCCTCCAGGTCTCCTACTGTGGGTAGCTTTGAGCAGAAACACTTAGTCCTGCAAATTGTCCAGTGTCACAGGTTTCACTGACCTTTAGTGCTGTGCTGTGGTACTTCCTTGCTGGAAGTGCTGTGTAGGGGTAGTTCTGTATTGTTTAATGAGATTGCTTCTAGAAATTGGAATAGTTGCTTTAAGGAATTGGAATACAAGGAAAATCTCCACAGTGCAAGAATGAAGGAGTGATAAGTCTTTTGACCCCTTTAAAATTCCAAACTAGTAATTCTGCACATTGGTAACTGTGCTGATCTGTAGTTACTTGTTCCTGGATGTTGAGTCCTGTCTGACTTTCGCTTGATGAAATCAGGAGAGTTTCCTGGTGAAAGAGTAGCTTTAGACTTCAGGAATTTCTGTCTCTCCTGACCTTTTTTTTGGGCTCTGCACCAGAAGTGAGATCCTCACCATTGTGGTGACTGTTCTGCTTCTTGTAATAGGGAGTAAATATTTTCTGGTTTTCCTCTTGGTTATTTTAGTACTCTGCCACTTCAGGACACTGTTTTCCTTGGAAGCTGGGGAAGCTCCAGGTGCCAGGGCTATCACCTGGGGTTAAGCTTTCAGGTTGCTCTCCGAATACCTGCAGTGTGTGTTCCTGGGGTACTGAGCACTGAGAGGGTTTTTTAAAGTTCTCCCTCTTGAAAAAGAACCTAAGTATAATTTGGAATCTTTTTTAGTATGTATATCTTACCCTGGAATCAAATATTACACACCGGTGTTGTGCAGGGGTAGGGAGAACCCTTGTCTCCAAGCTCCAGCTTCTGTATAGATTTCTCCTGTAAAGCTCATGGCTATTTTTAGTGAACGTTCCTTAAACCTGAGCACTCACTGAAAACCTGAGGGATGCTTCTTCAAGAGTATCACCCAGATCTTGGGAGTCTGGAGAAGGAGGGGACAGACAGGAGCTGCCCAGTTTCAGGAGAGGCAGATGGTAGGAAATGCTCCCTCTGCAAGAGGGGCATCTCTGCAGAGGGGTTGTGGGGCTATGTTGTGTCAATTCAACAAATCATCTGCCTGGTTCTGTAAGGCCCCTCATGAACAGGTCTGAGACCCCACAGAGATGGGCCAGGGCTCCAGACCCACAGGCACTGCCTCAGTTCAGTGAGATTTGTCCTTCACCCTCCTGCTGTCACTATTCCACAGCTTGTGGAATGACCCCTTTTCTGTAATTGCATCCAGATCTTTTCCCAGGGAACTGTCCCTCATGTGCCTCAGCCTGGCTGGTCTCTTGATCTCAGACCTGCAAAAGCATCCATCAGCACTGGCAAACTGAAATTCCCTGTGGTCCTGTAAGTCAAGGACACCTGCAATGCTGGTTAGCAAAGCCTGTAGTTACAGGTGCTTATGGGAAGCACTGGCTTTGTCTGGTCATCTCTTCCCTGATCTTCACACACAGGGACTGGGTTTTGGTTTGATGGGGTATTTCTGTGTCAGTGTAGCCCAAAGCTTTTTTAAACATGATAATCACAGCTGGAGAGGAGGTGTCTGAATCCCATAACCAGATGTTAACTAAGGTAAAATGCTGGTATGATGTTGTCTTCCTTGTAATGATGTTGCTGTAGCTCCTTCTGAGACCAAGGGACATGGTGAAGAAAAGCTGCTGAGACCAGTTACAGTGGGAAGGGTCTGGAAGTGCCAGGTCTTCCTCATTCACAGTTAAGAGAAGCATTCCCTGGCAGTGTAGGTGGTGCTCCTGCCTTGTCAGTGCACCCCCAGCCTCCCAGATTCCATCCCTGTGCCCAGTTTTGTTGTGTTCAGGTCATTGTGGCTCTTCCCTGACAGTATCATTTGGCAGCTCTGACTGAAAGCTGCTCCTGGTGAAGCATCACTTAGATTCTGTCTCCCAGAGTAACTCAGAACTCCTGTACTGGCCTTAGCAAGGGAGAAAACTGCTGCTGAGCATTTGGTGCCTTTCTCATGTGAAAGAGCAGAGAGAACATCAGAAAAAGTAATTTTTCCCAGAACAGGGCATTCTGCTTCTTGTGCAGTGTCCCCACATTCAGAGCTGCATGCTACTAAGGAGATGGGTTTAGATCTTGTACTTCCTCTCTTACTCTGTCCCAAATGTCATGGCTTGTGTGGACACAGGCACTTGCTAACGCACATCAAAGTTAGAAAAAAAAATTCCACCCAAACGTGCTGTTCTTGTGCAGAGTGGGCCCTCAGTCTGCATGACCATGGTCTCCATGACTGAATGCCTTTTTCCCATGGATCAGTGTGGCCTAGGGGATCTGGAGGCATTTGCATGATGTGGCAGCTGCTCTTGCTTGGGTTCAGCCTGTGTCTCAGAATGTCACAGTGACCCTGGCCAGTGTGGGACCAGCCTCCTGGGGGGGAGCTGTCCTGCTCCTGGAATCCCAGAGGGGCACCTGAGGGAAAACCAGTGTGGACAACACAGACTGCAGGAGAGAGAGAGAAGGGATTTTTGTAGAGTAACTGGTCAAGTGTTCGTATATCTGCGCTGTCTTTATTTAGCAGTGTGATGTACCCAGGTGAAGAGTTTCCCAATAAATACTGGTTTTGATGCCTAATGAATGGCTGCTGTGTCTTTACTTGTGAGCAGTGATGGAAAAGGGGATAATTTGTATATCCATGGGTGTGATGGAGAAGCAGTGCCTGGCTGTGATGGGTGTGTAAACATGAACAATTAACCTGAGCAGAGTTTTCCCTGGATGAGGTTCTGTCACTGCAGGGTGTGTTGGTTGGTGCCTTGCTGACCCTGGGTTTCAACCAGCCTCCTCACCTTCCTCGTTTTTCCTGCAATTCCTACTGTTTTAGTTTTCATGTGATTTTCTCCTATCCTATTGCTAACGAGTCCAATGACACACTTCTAACCTGCCAGTAGTTCTGTGAAGGTAAGAGATCTTCTCTTTTGTCTGTGTGAGTTCTAAGGCAAACCCAGCCTCCTGGTGGGCTCTTGGAGTTGGGAGAAGGGCAGGACAGCCTCTCCCTGCACTGCCCTGTTACGCTAATGCAGAAACAAGCCAGGTCATTGGAGCTATGATCCTTGATTTGAAGTCATGGTATGGAATGTTTAAAAACTATTTGTCTGGCAGTGGTTAAAAAAGAATAGCTGCTACTAAAATAGCTGCTACTCAGGATTTACTAAAAGCTGTAGGCTGACCTTCAGTCTTTGAAATGAGCCTGTTATTTTAGCAGGTTTTGGGGCATCCCCATGTATTTCACAAGTGATTCCACATATGTGTGGGCTGGCCCACAGGAAGAGGCTACGCCAAGCAATAGATGTGTTTGGAGAGCAGCAGTGCAGGATGGAATGACAGAATTTGTCTGTCTGCTGGAGCTTCCCTCGGGCAGCAGCACTGGGAAGGGAAACACTTTGCGCTGGTGGCTGTTGTCATGGGTGGGTGGGAGAGAAAGCTGGTGGGATGGTGCTGAGGGTGCTGTGTGTACCCATGCGTGTGTCAGACGTCTCCATCCTCTGAGCAGTGGTACCCGTGGTGTCCCTGGGCCGTGTTGCAAACACCTTCCCTGGCATTATTTTTTCATTGATTTGCCCTCCCTCTCCTTCCCATTTTCCATGCATGGTGGTGGTTTCCATCTGAGCAGTGTGACAACTCTTGTGTAATGTACCTTTAATTGTGATTGCTGACCAAGTAGATGGAGCTGGTTCAGTAACACTCTTCTCTTGTGTTTGTAGGTCTGCAGAGGGATCTGGGCCGGTTCCCGGCTGTAGCTCTTGAGCTCCGTAAAGGAGATTCTGGCAGTGATGGACTCGTTTTGTACAAGGGTCAACCTGAGATGCTGGACGTGAAAGTGCAGCACAATTCAGACTCAGAGTACTTGGCCAGAGATGGCCCTTCAAGCAACAGCTCCTTCTACAGCAGCGAAGGAGAGGGCACAGACCATGAGGGAGATATTCTGGATTGCAGCGGGTCCAGACCTTTACTGATGGATTCAGAAGAGGAGGAGGAGACATGCAAGTTGTGCCCAGGGTTCCTGCAGTCTGTGCCCAGGCATGAGGACTCCAAAGAAGATCCCCAGTCCCAGGCCAGAGGAGGGAAGATGCTGTTCCCGGCCTTCCAGTCGCACACTGGGGAGGTTTTTAATGAACCGGATGTGTTTGCCACAGCTCCTTTCCGAAGTTCCAGGAAGGTGCCTGATGAAGTGGATGTCTTTACCAAAGCTCCTTTTATCTCTAAGAGCAACATGGCTCTACGACATCCAGAGGAAACAGATGTGTTTCTGAGAGCCCCTTTCACTAAGAAGAAAAGCATGGAAGAGTTGACTTCCCATAAAGAGCTATTCATACCACCTGTTTTCCTGAGCCAAGCAGGCGATGGCCGAGCTCAGCCGATGTTCCCGTGTCTGGATTCAGCAGCACACGGGTCCGTTGCCTCAGTGAGAGCTCCGTATCATTCTACTGGATTTGCTCAGCCAGGCAATCTCCATCCCTGCTCCGTCAGAGCCATGGAGGCCCAGGAGGGTGTCGCTGCTAAAGCAGTGCTGCTGGAGCAGGGCGACAGGGCTGCTGAGAGGAGCCACGGCCACACGCTGCCCCCGGACGCCATGCTGGACACTGTGGCCACCAAGCCTTTCCGTCCGCAATCCCTGTCCAAGTATTCCCGGCACTACAGTCCCGAAGATGGGCCGGGCCTCGAGGCCAAGCCCATAGCTGCTTACAAAGTGGTGTCTCAGTCCAACAGACAGGCTATAGCAGGGTCTGTCTCTGTTGTCCCACTGTCATCCAGGACTACGGAGCTGCCTGGCATGGATCCCTTCACCTCGGCGCCCTTCCCTTCCAAAGCAGCAAAGCAGAAGCCTTAACGTGCCAGGAGCTAGGTGCTGTGCTGCCTGCAGGACCACCTCGTGCAGGACCTCAAACCTCTTAGCTGAACTGAATGACATAGCAATATATATATATATATATATATATAT
>VZUA01117060.1:0-11189 GCA_013401035.1 Horornis vulcanius
AAAGGAATGCCCTGGACCCCAACAGGAGAGTGGGGGGTCCAGTGGAACCCCTCTATCCAGGGTGCTCCTGGTTTCCTTGTGCTCTGCCTGCACACATCGCAGTCCTTGGGAGTCCCCCATGGGGACCAAGTCACCAGCATGTCTTCTATGCAATGGCGCCTGTATCCCTCCACTACAGCGCTCCCAGCTCATGGGAGCTATCCCACCACACCTCTGTGATCTGGGACTGAATTCTTTCACCTGCACACACCTCTCCATGTTACCTCCCCACACTGTTCATAAGGAGACACACGCCTCAGGGAAGCACCCCGACATGCTTACCTGCCACAAGGGAACCTCACAGAAGTGCCTTTGATTATATGCAAATGCTGAAACTGACCCCACTTAACCATCATTTGTTGTTATTTTTTTCACGTCTTCCTGTCATCTCACCCAACATGCTTTTTTGTAGTTATAAACCTTGAGGTGGGGCAGAAGGTTTCCTTTTAGTGCCAGCAGTCACCTGCTTCCACCCTTCCCCTTCTCCCCAGACACTTCATTTACCTTGATGGTGCAGGTGAGCACTGCCTGCTTCTCTGTTGCAGCTGAGCTGAGGCTCTCTAAGCTGACCCGTCCCAGAGAAAATCCTGTCCATCTCCCATAAAACTGATGTTGTGCAGCCTGCTCACTTCCTCCTAAAACTCCTCCACTCAGCACCACGGTGAGACAACCAAACCTTCCGCAGGACCAAGGCCCTGGGCACTCCCTGCATGGGGAATGGCCCCATGGTGTGCCACCACCGTGCCTGAGACTGCTTATATTGGAGCAGGGCTGCCAGAGACACCCTTCACAGCAACTCAGCTCCACGTCAGCTCTGGGAAAAAGTACTGCTGCCTAGAGCTTTCTCTTACATAGATTTTGCCCAGCTGCTGCTGAGTGGGTGCTCGCTCTCCCTAATTGGGAGCAGCTGGTGATGCTCCTTGGAAGCTGCTGAGATTCCCTCAGCCCGCTGGTTTAATGGCTCAGCAACTGCAGTGCCCTCAGGTTCCTCAGAGGTTCGCAGGTGTTCCCAGAAGTCCTGAACCTTGTCCTCAAAAGATCAGGAGAGTCCCCAAGCAGAACCCAGAGGCTGCCATGTACACCTTGGTCAGTTGCCTGTGGGAGCTGCTCATTCCTTTGCCAGTGGTGTACAGGGAATCTGCACAAGGCTCAGCCATTGCTATCTTGGATTTATCTGTCGTTTACATTGGAAAAAGCCTAAAAAATAATTGGGGTCATTTCAGCAAATGCTCGTTTCCCTTTGCTTTATTTTGTCTGGTGCTTCATTTCTGAACAAGAAGATGGCACTGTCTTTTTGGCATGTGATCACTGTGATTGTCCCAGGTGAGGACTGACTGTCCTTGACGTGACACCCCCGTGCACACAATAAAGGCTCACATTCCTGACCTGTTCCTGGGCCTTGGGATTTGCTGCCCAACAGTAGCAGGGCCCATTCCTAATGAAATCTATCCCGTGGCTGATTTTTATAAACCTTGTGAGGAATTTACATCTCCACTGATTTTTAGGTTCAAATAAACCAAAATCTTGGAGCAGAACTCAGGAAGTATGTTGAGTTTCATCTCCTCTTTGTATCAACACATACGTTCTGCAGCTGGAGCTGCTCTCCTAGGGCTGAATCCTGAGTTTCCCTTTTATCCACAGTTTGCTTGTTCTGTTGCTGCCCCAGGAGGGAAAGGCGCTGTGATTAAAGCAGCCTGATTGCACCACTCGGAAGCTGTGGCATGGAATATTTAAGCTGTTACTGACCAAAGACCTTTCTGGGCAAAGGCTGCTTGAATGGGCTCATCTTGGCAGTTTCCAGACAAAAATGAAATGCAAACCTCCACCACCTCCCCCTCCTCCTCCTCTGGCACTTCCTACCAGAGCCACTGGAACAAGGAGTGGGGTGGGCATGGGGTCTGGAAGCACTCCCATCTTGCCAGGAGGGAAGAATGGTGACATTGTCTGAAAGTTCAGTCAGGAGTTCATCTTCTACCTTGTTTTTTAGACGTCCCTACTTTGGAAAAGAATCATTTTAAGTTTTGTGTAAACAGCAAACCCCGATGTCAGTCACAAGGCTGGGGGAATGAAGGGGAGCAGAGATCTCTTAGAACTGGTCCCATTTATGGAGCAGCCCTTTTCCGGAGAGCTCCTCCTTCCTAGCTGCTAAATGGACCCTGGGATTTCTGTTTAAAAACAAGATGTAAAAAACCCTCCCCTCCCTCCCATCAAAACATTGCTCTGCATTCTCTTTTCGACCTGTGGTTTTAGCTGGCAGGTTCCTTTAAAGTGTTTGGAAAAATTCATCTGTTTGGAAAACCAGCACTGAAATGAGGTCAGCTTTATTTGCACTTGCAGAAAAAATCTGGTTGGAGGAAAAGAAGTGGTGAGCGTGTGATGTACATGAGCCCGCCCGAATGATGCTGCGAAAATACCTCACAGCCTTGCCTTTGTACCAGGTTGTGGGAGGCAGCTGGGGCTGAGTCACACAGACAAGTGGCAAGGGCCCTCTTCCTCTCCCAGCCTCCAGAAAAATTGCCTCTTTCCGAATTTGGGCTTAGCCAGGACTCAAAACGTGCTGCTGGTTAAAGGTGTGAGATCACCTACAGGCCCTTCGGTGATCCCACTGCTCGTGGGGAGAATTCTTACTGTACTTAGTATGTGACCACAATTCAGTTTGTTGCTTCAAACAGATGTGCTTACTTAGGTGTTAACATTTGAAATTATATTCCCAAACATACTTTTCCCAGCCATTTAGCTTGAAAAGTTTTTATTGTCTCACAACAGTGTCAAGCTGTTTCCATTGGCCATTTATTTTGTACGTCCCAAACCAGTTGGTTTGAACCCACGCTGGTTGTCTGCTCATTTATTGCTGTCACATCAGGCTGTGCTTTGGCATTTCCCTCTGCCCAGCATGGAATTCCAGACTGCTTCACTGCCGGGGCGTGAGGAAAGAGTTAAGCTGAGAGAAAGCCCCAAGTACTAAAATTAACATCCATCCCAGCCCCCAGCCACAGCTTTGAAATTTCTAATCACAACTTGCAGTTACACATTTCTGCTAGCAGTAGGCTTGGATCCTTTGAAATCACAGATGGCTGGCTGGAGCTTTGAGGAATTCAGTCTCCTCCTCCTCCCCTCTTCCTTCTGCTTTGCCTTCCCCCCACTGCCCAGAAAAATCTGTTTGCAGGTCATCTGTGAGGTTTTATCATTGCTTGCTAAAGCTGAAGCAGATTTGACTGCTGTTCCCTGAAAATACAAGGTCTGCAGGAATTGGTTTGGTGCTTCAGCTCTATTGGAATTCCCCCCCTTGTTCAGAATACCCACCTGAATGGATGTGCAAAACAAAGATAGTGGGGTTTGGGCTGTCTCTGGCCCTAGAAATCTTGTTAATTGTTTACGAAATGAGCTGTGTTGAAAAAACAAACAAACCCACCATAGCAAACAGAAAACAAGCCATAATCAAAACCAAAGAGGTTTTTGTTCCTGCCCTGAATTATTTCAAGTGATCCTGTTTGTAATTCAGTTGTATGAGGACAGTTAAATTGCAGCCGGGGGCAGGAAGATCGGGAGCTGTGTTAGGAGCTTGTCCTGCTAGTGGATAGTATGTTCCTGGAGCAGCATCTTTTGTATGCAGGAGGCACTTTTTATAGTCACTGCAAATGATTACAAAGCCTAAAAATAAAATCTCTATTTTGCATTCCAAACGAATGCAACCCCCCAAACCATAAAGTGTTATTTGGTCAGGGAGTTGTCTGTCCCAATTCCTGCAGAAACTGCTTTTGGAAACTGTAGCCTGCAGCACTTGGCAGCCTAAAATCTCTCCAGGGAAAGTGAAAAGCATTTCTTTGAGTCAAGGTAGCTATAAACTTGGACCAAAGAGAGATCTTTATGAGATGAGAGATCTTTATTTTGTGGACCAGCTCGGGGTGTTTGCCATGGAAAAGGAGGTGATTTTTGATGCCACTCCCAAGTGAAAACCTCACATCAAGGTTTTGACTCTCTTAATTTCAGAGCAAGATCCGACTTGCAGCTCCTCACAGGAGGCGTCAAAGCCAGTGCCTTGCCTGGGTTCACTTCTCCTTTACTAACTTTCCAGCTGTTCTTTAAGAGGTTTCAGTGCAGCCTGTTGACCTTCCAGTGAAGATTGGGCACTTCAGGAACTGTTTGAACAGTGGTTGAAAAACTCCCAAAGTAACCACAGAGGAAAAAAAAAACCAAAAAGCCAGCACCCAGGAGCTAAAGTTTAATTTTAAATGGAGGAAAGATGCGTAAAGCTGGGGTGAGTTAGTTCGTGGTGACTGTCCCAGCTTGGGCAGTCCCTCCAGCCGTGGGTGAGTGAAAAACACGGGAAGTTTTTGGCTGGAGCAAATATTTGGTGTGGAGGCAAGCTCAGGCTTTCTGGTGGCCCTGCTTTTGTCTGAGAGCTGCTGCCACACCGACAGGCCTCTGTAGTACTGCTGTCACCTTTCTGGGCTGCTCAGGTGTTACTATCCTGAGCTGGGCAGAGAGTCCATGGACCTCCCTGTGCTGGAGTTTGGGAAGCTGTGCCAGCCCTCTTCATCCTCCCAGAGCCTGCTCTGCCTCTGCTCCTTTGCGTTTTGGGAAGCCTGCACACAATCCTGCTGGTGTTTTTTCTAGTGGCACGCATTTATCTGATGGAGAGCTATGTAAATGGAGATGGAAACTGGATTCAGCCTCAGGGTGCTTGGCCAGTCTCCCAGCTGTGCTCTCTCTGCTGGAAAACTGCACACCACTCTTGCTCCAAGGGAAACTTTCAAGCGTGTCATTCCTCTTCTTTTTCCCTTATAAAGGTTATTTTGCCTTAGCCCTCAATTGAGTCACGTCCCTAGTTCACAAAGGAAAGGTTATTTTCCCCTCTCTTTTGCCCTTGGCAACTGGAGAGCAGTTGGCAACAGTGCTCACTAACAATGGCCTTTGCAAGGCCCTGGGTATGTTGGGGGCTCCAGGGACACCCCGAGCTCTCTGCTGGGGCCACTGACCAGTCCAGGCAGAACAGGGACAACCTCAGAGGGGATCAGGGTAACTGAAAGCTCTTTGCTGGTTCCAGAGGCCTGTGAAACCCATTTGTATTGTGAACATAGTGGGAATGTTTATCAGTCACAACAGAAGAAAACAGCCTGAAATTTTTCCCTGTGTTGTCTCCAGTGATTTGGGGGTTGGCAAATTACTCTCTTTCCTGCAAAACCGAGGAAGGACCATCATTTCATATTAGGAGACATGGTGGGGCTAAATATAGCTCCCGTTTTTTTCCTGACGAGTGTGGAGCGAGCTGCTCCTGGTCCCTCAGCTCTCAGCACTGGTCCCAGCTTCAGCCTCTGCCGTGGGTCTGCTCCTACCCTTGCCACATTCCATGTGGTGCAGTGCTCAAGCACAGCTTTGCTATTGAGATGGTGAGGGATCCAACCTATGGGAACCAGTCAGGCCACAGGGAAACCATGGCTCTGTGGGAGGCTCACAAGATGCTAATGAAGCCCCCGAGGCAAGGAGCTGAAGGGGAGGCTGTGACTCTGCATCCCTGTTTCCCCTTCAGCCCCAATTACAGTGAGTGTCCTCAGGATCAGCCCCAGGTTTAAAAAAGAAATGCAAAATCAAGTGAAAATGCAAGTAAATAAGCTGTGGTGGGAGGTTCTGGAGTTTCACTTCCCCAGGCAGAGTCTCCCTCTGGGCAAGTGAGGAACTTTTAATTGGGATTTTTCAGCCCACAGTGGCCCTTTGGGAGCTGGTAGGAAGAGACACGCCACAGAGCTTTAGGAGTCCTGTTCAGGACTCCTGGTTCCAAGGTGTTCTGTCTATTCAGTGACATCTGGACACCTTGTGTAGGGATATGCCAAGCCAGTACAGGCTGTCCCTTGTTCATGGAGCAGGATTTGTTATATAAAAATCTAATATAGAAGGGGTTCCTGTTCAGGACAGAGGGCCATGATGGTTATTTGCCCCATAAAACATTCTGGGCTCTTAAGTGGGGCTGGAGTGTCGTTTTATACCTGGTGCAGGTTGAGTGAATAAAGAATAATATTTGTTCTCTATCAGTCTTGATCTTTAAGGTTTCCTTTAGCTCTGGGAAAGCACCTTGAATCTTCATTTGCTCAGAGCTGCTTTTGTTATGTATAATAATGGATTGTTTTCCCTGTGAATTCTGTTTATTTTCTCAGAGTCAGCACCTTGCTTATTTCCTGTAAATACAGCCTGGACTGTTGTATTCACATGAAAATGCCTGGTTAGTGTTTGGCCAATACCCACCTTGTGCACAATACCCATCTTATTGCACAAGACCTCATGCAGAGAATCAGAAGTTTCAGTAACTTTCCCATGGATTTACCCTTCATTTACCATTCCACTGTTTTGCTTAAGTCATTTAACACTGTCAAAAATCTGCAGCCACAGCCCTGGTAGGCAGCCTCAGAACTACCTAAATAACCTTTTCCGTCAGATGGTCTTCTCTTCATTTGAGAGCAAGTGGTGGAATCTGTTGTCTTCAAATAAATAAAATATAAAAACCTTGTCTCTGCTTTGTTTTCCATTTGTAATGGACAAGTTTTTTGACAGGCTGTTACTGCCAGGTGAGGCTGTGCCGGGGCCAGGGGAACAGTTCCATTTCCTGCAGCTTTGGTCCCTTCTGCGCTGCCTTTTGCCTGGACAGGCACAGCCCAGTGTTTCACCAAGCTATCTTTGGTTTTGCAGGTAGCTGTATCCAGCTGGGTGGCAGGTGGATCCAAGGGTTACCATGAAGTTTTCAGGACCCCTGGAGAGCCAGAGGTTGTCTCTCCTTCTGGAGATGGCAATCTCTAGGGAAGCTCAAATGTGGAAAGCATATGTGCCGAAAATTCAGCCCAATCAGGTAATGTCTGTCCTTCACATCATCTGTGCCATCAGAGGCAGAAGACTGCCTGGGGTGGGGGGTTGGAGCAACTGGAGGTGTTCAGGAGCAGTTACCTTTCCTGACACCTGGGGCATCAGCACATGAAGGAAGCGATTCCCTCTTCATTTGATGGACATACCTGCAGAACAGGAGGTGCAGCACACACTGCACAGCACACAGGGTTAGACCTCTGCTGGGCTTGTGAGAGTACATTGAGAGTACATTGTCCTGATTAAATTAATTTTACAAACTGTGGATTATTAGCATGTGTTTCTGCTGGGCACCAACTCTGCAACAGTTTCTTAAAGCAGCTTTATTTTCTTGGAGTCATTCACTAATGACAGCATTGGTCTGATGCCTGCTCCAGGAAGAACCCCACTGACTCCAGCAGGTCTATTTATGGAGCAGGGTGCAAGCTCGTGTCAAGGGAAGCAGAGCCAGGCACTGGCCTGTTCCAGTGAGGAATGTTCTCACAGCAGTGGAGGAAGATTCAGGGTGGGAGTGCCGATGGGGGCTCCATAGTACCTGCCCCCTGTTGTGCTGCAGGGAGGTTGGACCAGGCCACCCATGGCCTCACCCAGCCCAAGGTGGGTTTGTGCTCCTTTGGGAGGAGGCTCTGTCTCACCCAAGCACTCACAAACACCTTTGTTCCCCACAAAGTTCTGTCTCAAACAAAATGTGGAACCTGAGAACATTGTCACAGAATTTCTGGCCCTTTTGTTGCCGGGTTGGGCTGAAATAACCACACTGTTGTTGCATGACATGAAGCATTCACACAGGTAAGTCAGCTGCTGTCAGAGCTAATCCCTGTCATGTTTGTTTTCTTTGTCTGACAAACAAGAAGCTGCTGCTGCTATTGGGCAGGAATAAATACATTTTTAAGGGCCTCGGTACTAGTTTTGTTAATCCACATTTTGGTTTCAAAAGGAGTGATCTGGTAGTCAGAGGTGTGGAGCGTGTTGTAGTTGTGGCTGTCTTGAGGCACGTACAGCCTGAGACTCTGGCTTAGGGTAAACCAGTCTGTCATTCCCTGCTGGCTGTACTCCTGGGGTGATTATAATGTAGGGAGGTAAGATTACAGGATAACAAGATAGGGAAGCCAAACCAGATTCATAGGTGACGATTTCACAGGCATGAGGCACTTGCCTTTCTGCCTTGGTGAAGTTGGTTCTGGTGGCTCAGAAACCACTACCTGCCTCAGGCAAACTTCGCAGCAATCAGTCCCTCTGTGCTTGTCCTTGCTCCTGGAATTTCCACCACCAAAGCTCTTGTCTTGGTGTAACCTTTTTCTTTATATTTTCCTACATGTCAGCTTGGACATAGATGCTACCGGTGCTGTGCTACTAAATGTATTGTAGCAGTAAGGGATCACTAAGTGGGATTGGAAGCTGTGTGTGAGTGTGGGATGTAGGAACGTCAGAGGGAAAGGAGAGCACAAACACAGCTGCCTGCTCAGGGGAAACCCGGACCTGGGGGACCACGGAGCAGCTGAGAACACTCCTGTCTGTAATCACACATTTCCCTCTGTTCATGACGCTCAGCTTGTCCAACTGTCCTATGTTCCCCAGCATTCACTTTGGCAATGGTGCAGGATAATAGGATCATTCACATGCAATGTGAATTACCCTATTTTCTGCAATATCTGGGAGAAGGTCAGGTTCCCCAACATCCACTGCCTTCTTTTGAAAGCAGCTGCAGCAGCCTAAAAGCTCCCTTGCATGACACTGTTGTTTATTTTCTGTGGCAATCGGGAAATCTGCATCCTTCTGTGGATCAGATCTGGCACCCTGAAGCATGTGGAACTTTCCGTTCCCTGCTCCAAGGGTGGAGTGGCTGCACAGGGGTTTATTGAACTCACCTGCTTTTCCAGTGACAAAACGTTGAGTGCGTCTGCAGAAATCCAATGGTGTGATTGGAGACGCTAGGGAGGTATTTTTGGGGAGTAAGCTTTCTGTTTTGACTCTTTAGGAGACATTTTTGGTTCTGGTGTTAAAAACCGGAACAAACTCAGTTTCTAAATATGTGTCAGTTGAGGTCTTTGACAGGAAGAAAGAAACCTACACTTACAGAAGCAGGAAGACTTAACATATTTAGGATGGGGTGCAGAATCTGTTGGAGACCTCGTTCCTGGTGATTCAATGTACCTGATTCTTCTGTTTTGTTTGTCTAAAAATTCCTATTCCCTCCTTTAAATGCAGGCCAGTGTTCTGGGTATGTGCAACATACCAAAGCCAGACCTCACCAAGGCTTTTCAGCCTGAAAAAACAGTGGGCTGAGTCTGGAACCTCCTCCTGCTTCTGAATGGAATTGGATTTTTTCCCTTCTGGTTCCCCCCACCCCCCCCAATGGGTTAAATGAGATGCAGGTGACATTCAGGAGTTTTCTTGGGATTTAGGTTTGAGAAATGGAGCCATTAAGGCTGGTCAAAGGTTGATTTTTGCATGTTACCTAGTAACTTTGTGGCTGTGAGGGAGTGTCAGTGAAGATTTCTGGATTTATTTTTTAGAAATAGAGTGTCAGTTGTGTCATTCCTCCTTTCTTTCCTCTTCTGGCTCACTCTGTCTCCCCAGTTGTTCTCTGTACCTCTTGAGGAATCTGGAGAGCTCGGTTTATTTCCAGTCCTACTAAAGGTCACCTGGTCACTACCCAGAAGCCCACAGGGGCCAGGCAGCAACAGATAATGGGGAAAGAGCAGAACACCTGTCTGAGACAGGAGACGTTAAAGAAAAGATTATCAGCTGAGGCGTTATCTGGATTAGGCAGCAGCAAAACAGAGTCGTGTTTGAGTTCACAGATAATATTTATTTTAGCCTACATATTCCACAAGTCTCAAGGTATGAGAGAGATCAGCATCCCTAGAGATGATTTGCTCTGTGCTTGGCTCTCCGGAGCAGCCACATCTTGGCCCCTGGCTCTCCTGCCTGGAGCAGGAGTGACACACAGAAAGTACCTCTGCCCCAAGGAAGAACCTTTGCTTTCCACCCAAAGGGACTTTCTTACTTTGAGCCCCCAGAGTATCTCAGTTTTGCTTTTAGTTTCAATTAACTAAGGATCAGTGACCTCGCTGCTTAATTAATTTTACTGTGCTGCATTTTGTTATTTGTGTTCCGAGGGTGTCACAGGGACACCTCTGAGAGAGAGGGATAGAGCCTAGTATTTGTGGGGGAAGCTCCTTGCCCTGCATGGAGCATCAGCAGGGTTTGGGGGACAGGGGGGCAGTTCGCGCTCCTGCTGCCTGTCTACTAAGCCAGGCTGTAACAACCTTTCCTGATGTTTAAACTCACCTGTCTGGAGTAGACACCCTTTGTGTAGGGTGCCAAAAGAGCTAGAGACTCCCCTCCTTTCCTTTGCCTT
Source organism: Horornis vulcanius (assembly GCA_013401035.1). Lineage (NCBI taxonomy): Eukaryota > Metazoa > Chordata > Aves > Passeriformes > Scotocercidae > Horornis > Horornis vulcanius. Next base: position 10,253 of record VZUA01117060.1, read on the forward strand.
CCCCATGTAGTCCTTAAGGAGCCAGTTTAATTTGGAGCCTTCCTTGTGCTGGACATGCACCAAGCTAAGCGTGCTTTGCAGTTGCTCCTTCCTCCCATGGGCACTGTGGGGCTTGGGTTGGTTTAATGTCACATCCCAGCTACACTGTGGTTTGGGTTGAACACTTCCCTTCACATGGCAAGGACAGGTCCTGTGTGTGCAGCTGCTGCTCCCTGAGCTCCAGCCCTGCTGGGAATGCTCACCCCGAGTCTGAAACGGTACCTTTTGGCTGCCCACGGAGGGCAGCAAGATCCAAGGCCAGTTCTCAGGAGGGCTGGAGAGGAGAGGTAGCACAAGAGAGAGAGTCTTACCCTTCCCAGCCATGCTGTTTTTAGGAGAAGACCTCACCTTTTGCCTGGGCTGGCACAGGGGGAACAGTGCCCAGCCGTGACAGACACCACTGGGAGCTGTGGAAGCTGCTGCCTGTTTTGGTGGGGTCAAGCCAGGAGCAGAATTTGCCAGGGATGGTGTTGAAATCCCCCCATGCTGCTGAGGCAGAGCCCTCCCTCCCCAGCAGGAACACCACACCTGCCATATCCACCGCCTCCTTGAGCATTCCCCCCTCTTCCCCCCAGATACAGCCCAGGTCCCTTCCCACTCTCAGGAACACCTTGAGCAGATCATTCAATAACCTCTCCTGATGCGTGGTGTGTTTGTTGTGCTCCTGGGCTCTCCTGCCCCCAGGGAGGCTCACATTTCACCCTGGAAGTACAACGATGATTTTAGAAAGAACAAGCGTTTCTTGGAGAAAATAGCAGGTACTTTTTTATTCAAGAGGCAGGCTGTAGCTGAGCAGCAGCTGAGAGCAGAGGGCCATCTGGAGCAGCAGACAATGCTGGTGACACTGCAGCTCTGCTGTGGCTCAGGGCAGAACACGGGCACTGTTACTGTGTGTGGA